>JAGDQP010040697.1:566-17196 GCA_022664845.1 Lepisma saccharinum | reverse complement strand
ACACCGTGTGTTGTGTTAATTTAACACACAAAAGTGGTAGTCACGCTGGGACACCGCATTGTGTTGAATTAACACAGCTATTTTTTACTGTGTATGAACTGCGTATAAGGATTGTTCAGTTTTCATAAAATTAATCACAACATGCTACGTAATATCGCTTCTTTATATCTTATCTCTGAAATTGTAAACAGTTCGTTACTTATGACGGTTATTTATCTCCGGAATTTAAGGTTACTATCAGGTGTTCCATAGAGCACTCCTGAACTTTTTCATCCTACAGCCTACTCCGAATAACTAAAATATCCTTCTGTACACGAATAATCTGAAACTTCATAAAAGTACACAATCTCACAGAAATTGCGCGATTCTTCCAAGGAAAGTAACTAAATTGTCAGATTGGTGTACAAAGTGTGTATTTTCGTTAAATACTGCTAAGTCGTACGTACTTACCTTCTCACGTCGTAAGGCAGACCACTACATTTCCTGTAATATCAATGGAGTAGAAATTACAATAATGGAGACAATGAAAAACTAAGAAATACTATTTGGTCCTAGACTTACTATCGTAACAAAACAGGGGTACGAAAGTCTGAAATTCATTCCGAGGATTAGTGGTAACTTCAATAATATTGAACTTCTGACACACTACTATTTTTACTACCGGTCGCAACTGGATTAGGGATCATTAATAATGCGCTTGGTTAAATTAATGAAAATTCTTTAGATATTTGAAAGGTAGAGAATCAAGCTGTACTGTCTGTACTATCTCTGTATTAAACACTAATTCCAGCTTGAGGAAAGTATATCAGGTTGCAACTTCGAGCCGTAGACGATTAATATTTCAACTGCTGCATAGTACTACCGAACCGCCGTAGCTCAGTGGTATAGTTTGGCGTAGCATTCGGGAGGTCGAGGGTTCAATCTCACGGCCGACCATCCTTTAGTCACACCAGGCAAATGCTGGGATGGCACATTCAACATAGACCGATACTTTCCCCTCCCCTATCCTGGTCTGAGCCTTAGATACCTAAAGGCCATAAATACAATTCAATGCTGCATAGTATTTTTGACTGTTAGCTCTCCGCACGTGAAGATTCAGTAAAACATGCTATCCCCTAGGCAATACGTACGCGCCGTGAACGACGCATAGGGCATGTGGAGGTAGCGCTCCACATATTCACGACCTATGGTACGAATAAAGGTGGGATGGTCAGCTCAAGTATCAGTATCAAGGACACTCTGGTACTCAATTTGATAGGAGGCTAAGTGCATCTTACACGACCAGGCATGGTAACACTACGAGAAAAGTCTCCAGTGTCCTGGCCGGGATTTGAACCCGGGTCGCCCGATTCGTAGTCAGACGCACTACTGCCTGAGCCACGGCGACTCATTGTAAAGATTAAGAAACAGTTCTTCCATTCTTGAACCATGTCGAGACCTGTAATATTGTAGCAGTCACGTCCTTGGAGACTATGTTTGATTTTTTGTTACCAAAATAATACCAGTATCAACGTTTGGTAAGAACTTCGATGCAGATATCTCGGAATACAGCTGATATAATTTACGCAAAAGATACTTGATACACCATTGTAAAAATTATTCCTAACAATTTGTTTATATGAACACTATTACAGCGTCCGAAAAATTCCTTTTAGGAATGCGTTCTGTTTCTTGTTTTATAGAAAGGAACGATTTCGTTCCATGTGCTTCCTTATTCTTTACTTTTTATTAAATTGCAAACCATGTTCGGGACATGTTTAAACGTACATACAGTATTTAACATTTTATTGCGTGTAGTTCAAAGAAAGTGATATGTAAAGATTCTTAGCAATACAAAGTAGTTACGGTCTATTGGTCTATTTACTCAGTTTGTACTCAAACTTACCATATGAGAAGCAAATGCATCTGAAATACATATTTTAGAATAAGACACTGGGCTTGTTCGGAAAGACATAACGAAGTTCACGAAATAAAGTTATTTTCGTGAAAATCGTTTTCTTGGTCATTTCCGAACGCTCCAAACCGTTGTCATGGTAACGATAGACATGAACTCGCATACATGTCAAAGGAATAAACGAAAATAGAAGATATGGTTATAATTGCGGAGAAGATCTTCAAAATAAGAAGCAAGTTAGTTTCTTCGAGAGGTTCTCTTAAGGGACTTAAAACAATATAACCTAACTTTTTTTTTACCAACATGTAGGACCTTCCTTTTTAGAAATAGCTTCTATACGCTTCAAGTTTTACGTTATTATACTTGTATAATGTGATAAAGTTACATGCACCTACTCGGACCAAAAATCCTTTGTTGACTTTTAGAAGATTTTCAAAAGTTCTACAACAAAATTTTACATGCAAATTTGTATTCAAACATTGGGGAAGTTAAAAGGAACGAATGTATTCGTTCACATTCCACATAAAGTTAACAACGTTCCTACACAGTTAAAAAGAGAAAAAAAAGCTGTGCTAATTTAACACTTTTCGGTGTCCCAGCGTGACTGCCACTTTTTTGTGTTAAATCAACACAACACAAGGTGTTGATTAGACATCAACAGCCGTATTTAGAAACGTTTTTTGAAGTGACTAGCGCTGTACTAACGAGTGACTACCAATGTTAAAAGAAGAAAACGTTTCTGAATACGGTGGCAAGTGTTTGCCTGTCGCCATCTTGATCGCTTGCTTTCATAGAAATGGAACATATTCTCAATGAATGGGAATTCTGATCCTTAATTGCCAACTGGAAAAGTGATTCAGCAATGACATAAGTCGAGCGAGTAACTTTGTTTGTGTTTGGGGTTCAGCAACATATTTTTTGTCTCTATGCTGTTTGAATCTAGTGACTTTTTCTGTCTGTCGATTTTGGCACTTGACAAGCTTTCTATACAAGCTTATATTAACCTTGTCATTATAAGGCTGTAAGCTGCATCTATGAAGCTTACTTGTACGCACTTGACAAGCTTCATGTAAGCTTGGCATAACAAGTTGTCACAACAAGCGTGAAACACAGAAAAAATACAAGTTGACACCTCCGGGATTCGAACTTGGGCCTGCTACGTAGAAAGCATCCTTCTTATCTATCAATCCACCGAGCCAACTGGCAAACAATTGTTTGTAAGTTGTACTTAGACAGCACGGTTACGTCACTACAGTACCTTACTAACTCAGACTATTATGATACGTTTATTATGACCCCGTCGCGTATACACTTACTTCTGTACAGTGTAATACTGCAAATCAAGGTTGTCATAAGTTTACATGCTATGTGAGCTAGGATGTAACCTATTTCATTGAAACAGAGTATTTTTCGAAAGCAGAAAGGAATAAAATGTAATGTTCCTTTAAAAAAGTTAAGGGGGGGGGGGTTCGAACCAGAGTCTACGAGCACACTGGTCCGATGCGTTTCCTTTAGGCCACAAAGCTAGTTGCTGTTTACGGATTCCCGAGTGATATTTAAAGCTTCAACAGTCTGTTAACAGAGTGCACTGTTTACCCTAATAGGGAGGTTGTATAAAATTGTGTATTTTCGGTCATGATAAAAAAAAAAAAAAATGCGTATAAAATATTGGAAACGGGATTTTTCCTTTAAGTTAGACATGACGCAAGACGTTTTGCGTCGTTGACGATTGTGCCCGAAGCGAAATGTCTATCTGGTTCCTCTGAACAACCTCACTGTGTGAGAGAATTCCCAACGAAGGAAACTAAACTAAATTATTTTGTAACGTAAAACCCCAAAGACTAAGTAAGTCTTTGAGAAATAAGATTAGTCGAGTACGCAGCAATCGGTTCATATTGGTTTATCGTGAAAGACTGTACATTCGGCGCTAAATAACCTCGGAGTGGCCGAGAGGTTAGCAACCTTGCTTTCAGTGGGCGTGGTCATGTGTTCAATTCCCGCCGCGGCCCATTGTACGAAGTGGTTCTGAGTCCACGTTACCAAAAACTGTAGGTCCCACCCTTAAAAACTCAATTCAATCAATTGGTGCTAAATATATGAAATTACGTGAGGAGCAGGTGTTGATCGCGGAACAAAATATTTGTAGTTAAGTCTTTCTTTCTAGTAATCAATAAATTCGAAACAGCGAGAATGGAAAAAAATATTGACTTGTTTTTAACTGAGGTCTCTGAGACTCAAAACGAATGACAAATGCCAGTGCTGAGACAAAGTATTTGAACTGTGCTCAGTAAAATAATCCGAAACTTTCGTTTCATTGCAAACAACCGAGTTTCTATGGCTGATGGAGTTTAGGATGATTATTTAGTTCTTGATCACATTTTTGGAAATCCCCACTTCGAAACCCAGCCTCCGTGGTCTAGCAGCTACAGTCGCGCACTTAGGAGGGACACAAGTTCGAGGCAGGCTATTCTTTGATTTTTTTTCAAGAATTTCTTTAGTCTCGAAAGCCAAATGTCGAGACAGTGTGTTATCCAAACTGAGCTCCTCCCATTACTTTCCTTGTTTTCTTTCAGCTGTGTCAAATAATTAATGGGCCGTCTTCATAGCTATGCCAATTATATTAGTATTTGTGTTTTAGCAATTTGCAGGGAAAATGTACTTGTAACGATTGACTTGGTGGGTGGAATCTGGAACTTCTGGAACTGGAATACACAATTATTCTATTGATATGTCATTAAAAGAAAAACTGACACTTAATTCCATACAGGCAATTTGCTCTTACAAACATTTAATATTGTTGTTAACCACTCAATCCGCGAGCTTGATTTGGCTTTACAAACCGAAACTGGTTGATCGGAAAAACTGCAACTCGGTCCTTAGAGTGAGGAAAGACTGAAAGAAAAAGTGTAGTTGGCAGCTAGTCGGGAGGACCTCAACAGGAGACGAAGCTGAATGTGAAGCGCATGTCTTCGACGCTGCGTCATTTTGTTCGGTCGATAATGTGGATGAAGTTACCGGAAAACAGGAGAACAGAGGGGGAGAGATAGAGATAGAGGATAGAGACCAGCTGCCTTTAATTTTCTGTCTAATCTGTAAGATGATGTAGGTGTGACGTAGGGAATTACATGAATAACATACCTTTCCCGCTTTTTTCGAATCAGCAAAGAAGTTTGCTTTTTTATGTTTATTAATCTTGCTTTATTGAGATGCAATGTGTGAAAAGACATATTAATGACAGCACATTATATGTCACCTATCGTTGTTGTATATATGGTCTTTCCATTAGTGTGTTACCACAGATAACGGTGAGACTTGAAAATGTGCCGTAACGAAGAGCCATGACCAAGCTTGAAAGTGGCGTATTCGCACTCCTTTTAGTCAGGCTTTACACTTCGTTGTGTGATGTAAACATTCGAGTATTTGGGACATATTACACGTCTGGACTACGTACAAGAACTGACCCTCATGCCTCTTCATATGCCTGGTTGAGGCGGAAAAAAATCAAACATGGTTTGATTAGTTGATACGCCGGACTGACACAGGCGTATCGAGTTGGAGGCATTCGTTTATGCTCAGTCATGGCCGTTTTGTTTACACGAGCCGTCATCACGGCTCTCTACCTTTATGTATATTTTTAGACGTGGTACCACGCTAATGTAAACACCACTCAAACCTGAAAACGTTCTAATAGACAAACCTTGAAATAAAAGCTATGGACCCCGGAGGGACTTGAACCCGTGATCACGCGCACCAGACTCTTATATTTGTATGAAGAAAATTTGTGTTTTCTTTTAGAAAACAGTGATATTTTAATTTTATTTATGGCAACTTTGACTAAGGCCCATATAGAGTTGGAGAGAGGATGTGGAAAAAAAATCGGCAAGTTTGAAGGTAGCATCCTAACATTAGCCTGATACGACTGAGTAAAACCTTTTAAAAACCTCAGTCATGATGACCGACCATTAGAACTGATCTCAGGATCTTCCGAAGACGAAGCCAACTCTCTATCCACTGAGCCACCACCACTCGGTCTGTGATATTTTAAGATCCACTGTGAAGTCCTTCGCTGCACATACTTGGCATAAACATGTTCGTGAGACAATATGTATAAAACGCTGGAGTTGTGAATTAACTGTATGTCACATCTAGGTCAAGACTATTTTAGTAGTAAGGAATTGTTCCGAGACTGTCCAATGCAAAATCTTTTGTTTGAAAATAAAGCGATGAGGAAAGCTGGAATGTATGATTGAATGTGATAAAAGAAAAGGTGATGTAAGAAAAAATGAAAGATGTAGAAACAAGAAATGTTTACATTCTTTGTATCATTGTGGCCTCATACCTTCCATGTTATAGTGTTGTGTAATCTTCGAAATTGTTGACTACCTGTTTTGCTTATCTGTTCAAAAGTCCGTTTGTAATTACTCTTTATTGAAGCCTTAATAAATGAATAAATATACACGTGTAAATATATTTACTGTGCTCCCCAAATGTTTGCAGTTAGCGTAGATTTGACCATAATAATAGGTTAAGTTCATGAAATCTTTTACAGATTTCTTCGCAAGGAACGGAGCAGACTCCATCCATAAATAAGTTAAAATAAAGAAAAACAAAAAAAAAAGTGGCTTTGGCTAATAATTTTCTAGGAAATTGACCTGAAACATTACTAAAAATAATTTTAAAAATCTTTTTAAAAACATACTTTTCTACAATTCGTACTAAAAAGTAAAAATAAAAAATAATTTCATTTATGCATGACTAAAAAGAAAAGCATGACTAAAAAGACGAAATAATAAGTATTATTCTGACTTCCATTTTCTGACCACGTATTTTCACTTGTACATTTGTGTTACATTCAAATTTGGGAGTTCTTTGAATTCAAGCTACACTCGATTGGTCATCGTTGTTTTTGTCAAACTGATTGAAACTCGGTTACAAACAAAAATTGCTGTTTGCTCGTCAAGAAGAGGGTTTCAAAACTAACTCTTAAGTTCCCAAAGAAAATTAAAACGCCTGGCCTAGTACAGCGTGTTTTAAAATTACGCCGACAAACTTCTGGAGATGATTCCTCACATCAAAGCAAGACGAAAGTTCGTCTGACAATTTTTCGAAATTTGCATAGTTTCGGAGGTACGGGTTACCAAAAGCGTGGGAAAATAAACTCTAGACTTCCATAAATCAAACACCATGAACAATAGGGCTGATGCCGCATGGTAACATCAAAGACTTTCAACCTGCTCTATTTGAAAATGCATATTTCAAAATTTCGCGATGGTCGCGCAAGGGATTCCCCAAAGGAAGTAGGGGATTACGGAATATTTCTGTACAGGTACGTGAAAATGAGCATGAATTAAACGACTTCCCGTGTGAGTAAAGATAATATACGTCATTCCTAGTATCCAATCGGACAATGATATATTCAATCTCCGTGATAACAAATAAAACGTTCGATGATTTTATGGAATTCTTACTCCTGCTTGATATGCAACTACGAATTTTTATAGATCTTTCGGTGTATGGAATCTACCTGAGATATCAACTTGGCGCAAACGAATTATTTCCTTGTGGAAAACCGTCCCATTTATGCTCATTTCGACCCATCTTTACTCCAGAGAATTTCTTGAAATCTCCTAATTCCTTTGGGGAATTCCGTGCGCGCCCTTTGCGGAATTTTGAAGTATGTATTTTTTGATAGCGCAAATTCGAATTCTTTGATGGTACCATGCTGCATCAGGCCTACTATTCATGGCGTTAGAATTATGGAGCTCTGAAGTTTATTTTCCCACGCTTTCGGCAGCCTAAAGCTCCGAAACTATGTAGATTTCGAAAATTTATCAGAGGAACTTTCGTCTTGTTTTGATGTGAGGAATCACCCCCAGAAGTTTGTCGGTGTAATTTTAAAATCACACTGTATCTGAACATTACAAGCATCATTTGTAGTGTTTTACCTCTTGTGAGTGGCTTCGGCCCCCCTTTTTGAGAGATATATATTTACAATTAATGAAAAAAATGACGAGTATCAATAATATTTTACAAATCGGCCCCGATAATGCTTCAGATATATATCAAATAAAGTAATTCACAATTTTAATTTGTTCGTTTTAAATTAGAAATTTGAAGGCCGGGGTTATGAGTTCGTACTTTACAGGCTTGTAATTAATGCATTACCGGGTTCGCTTTTCAAAATTTCAATATTGTTCTTCGTGTTTTCGATATTCTTAATAATCTAAAAAAGTCGGGTGACTACAAAGGTATCTTAACTCAAGGAGAAAACCAAATAAAGATCTCAATTAGTTAGTATTAAAGATTTGGCTCGACCCGCCAGATCACCCAATTGGGAGGAGGATACTCATCTACCAAGCTCCTACTTGACAAGAATAATAATGTATGTGTATGCATGTGAGCCAATCTATTAGTTTTTCTTGACGGACTTGCTCCGACCAGAAGAGACTCAGAACTCCCGCTAAGAGTTCATGAAAAAAACAGTGTTGTATAAACGACATAAAGTGTTTATGTGTTTATAGCGTAATTAATTCTTGGTATACTTCGTTTGTTACTTTTCTGATGGTTATTCGTTTGAAAGAGTACTTGAGAGAGTGAAAGAAAGAGCATTTGCTTCTAATTACCTTCCAAAATTACTCATAAATGACTACGTGTTACTAAATAGTGTATATATATATATATACATTAAACAGTTCATAATGTGTTAGGGCAAAGCAGCAGCAAACAGATGATAGGCTTGTAATTAGTTCTCTTTGTTTTTACATATCCAACGTAACAGTTGTATTTGTATGTTCAGTGTATTAAGAAAATAAAGAAAGAAACATGCAACAATATTTAAAACGCTAATAACCAGACTTGCGTGATACTATGTTCGTTATTATTGCCTTGATGAGCTGCAAATCAAGACTCAGTTGTCATAATTTCACTGAGCATGTTAACTTGATGGGAGCATGCACGGTACTCATTGTAAAGCAGGCTCTACCATAATTAATTAATTTCCGGTTGAAGTGAGAGGACCAATGAACTCTGTAACTTAAGGCGACAATTCGTTCCCGATTGGAAGGAAGATAAATGTAAACTTAGAGTAAGTGGGAGGTGAAATGCCCAGTGGGGTAAAATGCCCACCCCTAAAGAAACACGGAAGAGAATATGAGGTGGCAACAGTGATACGATTGAGTGAAGGCACAATTATATGGAAGACGAAGGTGACACCAAAAAGATTGTGTGAAGAAAGTGAAGACATGCAGGCTAATTTAAATGTGCCAAGTACATAATTTTTACTTGTAATGTTTTTTAACGTTTCAAATTTAGGGAGACAGAATGAATTCACTACTGTATTAGCAAATCCAATGAGTGTGCGTTGCAAAAAGTAGGGTTCTGTTGTTCTGATGCAATGGCGGGTAGACGCCATGCCTTGCAGTGTTGGAAGTTGAATGAACCGAAACTATCGCGTTTGACATCGGGGTGATTTGCCCACTAGGCGTCAGGGTTAATGGCTCGTGGGCGTTTTACCCCACGTAATCCTATTCTAGCAAACACGGTAGTACGCTTTAAAGTTGTGTAATTGTCCCTGCCTTAGAAGAGGAGGGACATGTAAATTCAGTTCATTTCCTTCAGTGAGTGTAATATTTCTCATTTTTTCATATATTTTTCTTTTCATATATGTTATTAGTATGTGCAAAACAAACTTGCATCTCACCATTAGAATGAAGCTAAACAATCTTTTCCATTTCGTATTTTCAGTTAATATATATTTTTAGTGTTGTCGCGAGACCAGACAAGACAGATATAATGGCTATAGAAAACGAGACGAGACACTCTCTGGACAAAATATTTTCGAGACAAGAAAGACTAAATCTCGTCTCGTCGGCAACACTAATATTTTTCTATTCTGTATTTGCCAAGCCTGTCAATGGTAAGGAAGTAGTAGGAACTTCATGTTTTATAGGCTAGTTTTTGTGACTTGTACCGTAATATAATTTTCTGTAGTATGACTATCTTGTATCGTAACATAATTTCCATTGCTATGACCTTCCACCTTGTTTAGTATAGTGTTGGTGTGTATGGGCATATTACCCCACGACGGTGGGCGTTTCACCCCGATGGTGGGGTACGCCCGGGCACTATGCCCATATCGCTCTTACTTTACAAACATCAGTGTATCTCCTACAGTATATAATACTATATAATCTAGCGTCCAGGCAGAAATACTGAAAGATGTACCTCGCATTTGGTGTGCTCTTTTTTCCTGTAAATTTCCATTCATAGTCATAAATAAGAAAAATATAAAAAAGTGGGCATTTCACCCCCGATGACTCTACATATATGTATTTTGTACTCAGATCTCGAAGTCGGTGATCGCGTATCCATCGCGAGTTTCAAGTGGACAAATTAACATCCAAAATTTGTAGTACGCAAAATCTCTTCTCCCCTATAAAGGTAGCACTATTCTTTTCTACTAGATCTCGGTAAATGTTTATTGTTGCAATAAAGTTTTGCCTCTTTAAGTTAACCGCCGTTTCTTTTTATAAACTTTTTCTACACAGTCAGGGAAAGTAAACACTTAGAAAGTACAAATGAAAATGCTGTCTGTTTTGCCATTGATTTTCAGGGGATTCAATTACAACCAACTAAGTACTTTTTAAAATTATTGCTACGTATTCAAAAATTAACAAAACGAAATGTGTACTTTCTTTGGATTTTGCTCTTAACTAGCAGCATATAAGGGGAAAAGAAGTTCGATATTACCTAAGTAAGTGTTTGTATCTTCCATAGCCCAGAAGTTTCCAAAGTTTTTCGGTTAACGTACCACTAAACCGAAATTCAATACTATTGCTACAATTTAAATATACATTTTAATAAAAGTGTACTGTTCTTGCAAGCTATATTCTCGAATTTTGAATTTGAATTTATTTGCCTTTAGGCATCTTTGGCTCAGGACGGGATACGGTAGGGGAAAGGGTGTTGAAAACAAGTCGACAAGGGCTTAGTTTGAAGGTCCTATCCCGGGATTAATCTGGTGTTACTAAGGAAAAATCCTGGGAAAATCTCAGAATGGGAGGCTGCAGGGATCGTTCTCAGGATCTTCCTATTGCTAAACCAACGCTTTACCAATTATGTGCTTGGTTAGGACGAAACACACAACTCAAACTAAAAAACTACACGTGAAAATTACTGTGGATAATGCGAATGATTGTAAAGATCGCTTACCAATAGACAAGAAAGCGTCTGTGGACTTGACTGAGGAGAAAATCATAGATGTGTCAATCATATACGTCAATCCCGTTTGATGGCAGGGTTTACTGCTAGTGCCGGCAAACTATAATAGCAAGTGATGCACCATCTAATCAGGGTGCATATTGAAATTTTGCTTCAGGAAGTTTGTGATGGTAGTTGATTGGTTTAACATGAGCCTATTTAAGTTGTAACTAATCCTCTAAATTGTACAGACAAATAACTAGCATCTGTGCCAGGTACACACGACGCACTGAATGCTTTGTTGGAGGTAACAGTAACCACTTATAATGAACTTAGGCTTCAAGAGAACTTGGGAGTGCAGGAAGAATTTGGACGTCCTAGTTCAACCTTGCCTAACAGGACAAATGCTTACCTTTTGCTGTGCGAGTGACACCCAGTTGAACGGCGGAACGAATGACTTCTTAAACTCAAAAAGGCGGTATCTTTAGAATAAAATTATATGTCGGTTGGTGCCGGTGAATATTAGTGTTTATTTAATTTCTTTCTTTCTTTCGGTTTTTTTTCTTTGTCATTTTTTCTTCCTTTCGTGAACGTCTTTTCCAGGTTTCCATACTGTTATAAGATGGACGTTGATTTCCATAGACACCTTTAATTTCATCATAAATCTGTCTGTCAGTTATACCCTGTAGATGTAAGGACTAGATCACTTCGGTTTTCGAATTCGCTGAGATGTCACTTTCCGTGATTTTGGACGTCCCCTATCTGCATCACTTAGACCTGTAAGACAAACGGCATACATGTATGATTAGGTTCTATACACATGAACGCTATAATATGCAAGTTTCGTTTCATACATCTAATTCAAATTCTTCATAGTCAGATCAAACACTTATTGGTAACCGTTTGTATAATAAAGAAGACATGTACGCAGTAGCCTTTAATTCAAACATTTGAGTATATATTTGGATTATTATAATTTGTGTATTATTTTAGGAAGGTGATGCTGAAGTGATATCGAAATCGATATATATATATACAGATGCTTATCAGAATAATGGAAACACCTGTAGTTGGCAACACGTCAGATGTATGGGTTGGCAGTGGTGTCGTGGCGACCGCAGCGCCGGACTGCTGGTGGTGGTGTGTTAGGTCGGTCTCCATACTACGTCAGGCGTCGTGGAACAGGAGTGTGCAGTGGCTGCAGCAGACGGAGGTAGTGTAAAATGGGAGACCTCTCAGAGTTTCAAAGAGGGCAAATTGTTGGTGCGCGGTTATGTGGAGTGAGTGTGACGGCAGTGGCTAGTGTGTTAGGTGTGTCGCCAGGGACAGTGTCGAAGGTGATGACGGCCTACACAACACACGGGAAAACCACATCGGGGAAGCGGAACAGTGGGCGGAAGAAAAGCATCAGTGACAGGGCACGCCGGGTATTAAAGCGCATTGTCACGCGGAACCGTCGTGCCACTGCGGCGCAAGTGACGGAGGAACTCAATCAGCACCTCCCCCAACCTGTTTCGACAATCACAGTCCGCCGCGAATTACATGACATGAACTTACGGGGTCGTGTTGCACGGGCCAAACCTCTCATCAGGGACCAGAACGCTTTAGCACGGCGCAAATGGTGCCGCGACAATGCAACTTGGACCGTTGACGACTGGAAACGTGTGGTATGGTCGGATGAGTCACCATTCACCCTATTCCAAACCACGGGCCGTGTTTATGTGTGGAGAACGCCCAAAGAAGCGTATGATCTGCAGTGTCTCCGCCCAACTGTGAAACATGGCGGCGGCACGGTGATGCTGTGGGCCGCAATATCATGGTTTTCATTGGGTCCTGTGGTCACACTTCGCGGACGCATCACTGCCAACGATTATGTCGCAATTTTAGGAGACCACTTGCATCCTATGGTCCGGATGTTGTTCCCGGACAATGACGCCATATTCCAGGATGATAATGCACCCATTCACACAGCTGGAGTTGTTGCAGCGTGGTTTGAGGAACATCGAGATGAAGTTCAACACCTCCCCTGGCCCGCCCAATCCCCAGATCTCAACATAATTGAACATCTGTGGTCCATCTTGGAAACACGACTCCGGCGACGATTTCCACCTCCATCCTCTCTCACAGAACTGGCCGATGCCCTGCACGAGGAATGGTGTAATATTCCACTTGCTACCATTCACGACCTCTATGCCTCCATCCCACGTCGCATCAAGGTTGTTCTGAAGGCGAAAGGTGGCCCGACACCATATTAATCTGGTAAGTTTCACTTTCGTTCAGGTGTTTCCATTATTCTGATAAGCATCTGTATATAAAGGATTTACTGCACTTGAAAGATCCCTTTCCCTACCCTCCCGTCTCTACCACTTACCTTCTTTAGGCTGGGCTTAATGTGCCATCTCAGTATTCAGGGTAGTGATCGTGCAGGAAAGAAACCAGGGAAGTGTCAGCCAAATGTATAGCAGTGGCTGACACACATACAGTATAGCAGTGGCGGTGTAAGACCAAATGATGCCCGGGGCAAGTGAGGCGGGAAAACCAGAGGCCCGTTGAACTCACTAACCAAGATGCATAACTTCTAGCTCACTCACTGATAGCTTATACATGAGAATGTTTATTGAGATTGTGGCTTATCAGCCAGCACAGTCAAGAGCACAAGTAAGAATCCTGAGACGGGATAGCGTCAGCGTCCACCATCGAGGTGGTCCACCTTAACGAGCGATTAATCATTCGCGTCGGCGACCAGTGGGGCCCTCTCGGCATGTTGGGCCCGGGGCGTAGGTACCTCTGGTAAAATAAAGTGACCATTTTTTTTCATGCTCTTACACCGCCACTGTATATAAGAATCTCAAAGCAGTTCCGCATAGTGTCTCTGTTCCTTTCAACTCGCAGCTGCTTAGATGCGTGCATATTCTACTTTTAACCGAAGAAGATAGCGCAGAAGCTACCGTGACGACCTTTTAATCGGAAAGGTCTTCCTTGGTTTTCTGTTTTTCACCTTTCCTTATCATGTAAATATCTAAAGGTTATGGGTAAAGTGAACACGATATAAATATCAGCTTGTTCAGGAATTCCAAGCAGTAAGTTCCACCTGTCCAGGATCAGAGAAAAGTAAATAAGGATAATGGTTTCGGGGAGAGTTTTACAGTTTACTTTACAGTTTTGATCTTTACAACATCTAAGGCTACACACGATTTATTTTCGTAACTTTAATGTTCTTTGTATCAGAGTTTTAACACTAGTCGTTAAATCAAAGATGTAACACTGATTTATATGTGTGTTATCTTGGGCTTGTATGTATATGTTTCTCTGAATTAAAGTGACCATTTTTTTTCATGCTCTTTTAGGGAACACGTAAAATTTCGAACAGTGATAAATAAAATGTGGATTGTTTAGAATGATCTTGGATTCGTCTGATTTATTTCTTGGTTTGCTGTAGTGGATCTTCTTTACTAACTAAGGGTTCTCTTCTAGAAGTAGTTCGCCAAAAATTCCACACGTTAATTTGTTTTTGCCACTAACATTGTCTGAATGCCAGTGTTTGGGAAGTTCCTGAAAAGGAACTTTGTTCTATTCGCGTTCCTTCTCCATAAATGTATCTCTTTACGTTCCTAGTTCCTTTTTTTGAAAAAGGAACGCGTTCCATTCCTTTGTCTATTAATAGGAACGATTTCGTTCCATACTTGTTCCTTGTTCTTTCTAAGAAAGAAAGTGATGTGTAAAGGTGTTTAGCAATACAAAGTGTTTCATATGGTAATTACGGTCTGTTTATTTATTGATTCATTCCATGCTTCATAAATCACGATGAACATTTTTAATACCACAACAAAATTTTCTAACATAATTGTAAATTATCACGCGCAACAAAAAATATACGTACAAATTGTATTCACAAGGTGGACAATATCAAAGGAACTGAAAAGGAACAAAAGATTTCGTTCACGTTTCCTGTAGAGAATGAACGACGCTTTTATGCCATTCCACTTGAAAAGGAAGGAATATGTTCCATGGCTTTGTTCCTTTAAAATGAATGAATTACAAGGAGCGCATACCTTCCAAGCACTACTGAATCGGCTACATTTTTATTTGCGAATTTTCCTCTGCATATGTGTCGTTCATGAGAGAAATTAACATCTTCATAGGGGAATTGTTACTCGGGAGACACAACCATAGTTTAATAACCACTTTTAGGTTATTATGAGGATTACTAGTGTCTTTTGAGATTTGGCGGTCAGTAGTTTTCAGGTACGCGCTTTACTCCGTTGAACTGCGTTTTACTGGCAAAATATCTTTTTGTGGATTGAGGCATTATTATTGCAACCGACCTACCGTACCTCCTTAATTGGCAGAGCGTTGGGTTAGGAATCAGAGGGTCCTACGAGCGATTCCAGCGGCCGCCCATCCTGACTGAGTTTTTTTATGGTTTTTCCTCAGTCATACCAGGCAAATACCGGCTGGGTACCTTCAAACTAGGCTCTGGCCTACCTTCCAACATCCTCTCCCAATCCTATCAAGGCCCGAGCCAAAGTTTCCTAAAGACCATAAATTAAATTAAAATGAACACACGTAATTATATTTGTTAACAAGCTCCCCTTCATGTGGGCCGCGGTGACTCAGTGGTAGAACCCTCACCTGTGGCGCGTGGTGTCGTCAGTTCGATCCTCCTCGTGCCATGTGGGCTTTGTGGTGGACAAACACTTTGTGCGTGGGTTTTCTTGGGGTTCTCCCGTTTCTTCTCACTTTCTTCATTCCACCAATTAATCCATCATAATCCATCCGACCTGAGCCAAAGTTGCCTAAAGGCCCTTAAAAATAACATTCAAAATTCAAATGTTTCACTTTATATGCTATTACTGGTATTTATTTGTTTGAATCTTTTCTTGAAATATATTGTCTAATCGACTATTTTTTTAAAATAAAATATGCATACTTCAGTAGTTAAAAGAAATATATATTAGGCTCTATATAATATAATTAAATGTATATATTTATATAAGGCTCTATAATATTCGGCTAGATGTGATAATTTGTACAGTCCTTAAGCGCTATGCTACTTTAAACTTCCTTGTGTTAGTTGAAATAGTTAAATGCCTTAACTATCTCATTTGTCATCCTCTCTGCCAGTATCAAGAGCGTGACCATCTGCAGGTCGCTACTAGCCTTTTGTTACAAAAGTATTATGTCACAATCGTTTTGAGCTTTTACGTGAGCAAAAGTAGTTTTAACATGTTGAATGCATCACACAGAGAAGGTATTTACAATATGCAACAACCAACTTACTAAATCCTTTTAGTTTTAATATATTTTTAATGGAACTTTCATTACTAGAACATACTGGATATGAATATCAGAAATTTACCCTCTGTTTCCATGTTCTTCTGGTTCCTCTGGTAACCATGTTATGCCATTTGCATTTGCTGTGAGGGAATGGGTGGCTGTATTTCATCCAAGTCCTGCTTTTCTCTACCCTACCACTATTAAGGAAAAAAAATATTGGGTTTTAATATCGTTAACAGCTCAACCACATCTCGTACACAA
>JAGDQP010040696.1:461-11529 GCA_022664845.1 Lepisma saccharinum | reverse complement strand
TCGGCTCAAGTATACAGATTTGTTCTTGCTTGCAAGCGCTTGTATAAAAATAACTTTGCTAAGCTACTTTTCAACATACCCAGGTACAGAATTTTCGTATCAGTTGTTTCAATTCTGCGTTACTTAGATGATGCTCGAAGGTGAAGAAAAAGGGGGAGGGGGAGAATAGATATGTCACTATCACAATTATTCCAAGAAATTTCCACCGAAAATCCCTCGACAATCAATTCTCGACACTTCTGTTGCACTTCATGAACTGTAGACACCGTCCAGAAGGTAAATGAAAACTACCACTGGTTCACCTTGTTCATGTGATTAAACACACTGCTCTCACGGGAATCGATAATTCACATGAGTAAATTGACTTGAAGCAATTTTACCATAACAAACGCTAATAGTTATTTTCCTGAGTACAAAGAGGAAATTTTAAATCCAAATAATATAACCAAACTATCGAATGTCGCTTGAAACGTACAACACGATTCGAGGTTGTCTTTGCAAATCTGTCCACTCGAGCTTCGCCAGTAAAAAGTATTCATGCGCGTGGCACGATGGAGTTCGACTGATTATACATAAGAACACAAGTCATGTTTTAAAGTTAAAATGAAGTATTGCTTTAAAATGTTAATTTAAGTACGTATGTTCCAATATAACTGAGTACATTAGAAAACGTTAAAAGAAAAATTCCAATCCGTGTTTTACCAACGTTCACAAGAATTTCCACCAACCCTGAATCGTGACCGCTTCAGCAGCTGTTGCAGTCACGGGCATTCAAGCAATAGATCACTGCACTAGGCAAGCGTTCGTATCCCGATGCTTGCTTGATGAGAACCGCCGTGGATTTAACTTTCAGAACGAAGTTTAACAACTGCAGTAAAACACATGTTAGGATTCTGAAATTATGATCTAATACGATCGGTTCTTTACGTGTACTAGTTCGCGGATATTTAACAAATGGCACTTCACATGAAAGTTACGAAACTACACCTTTACGATTGTCCAACGTCACTTTAATGATTCTTCCCGCGAAATTATTGGTGCGAGAGACACGAAATTCACACCTCAGGAGACAGGTTTGGTCTGATTTTCCGCGCAGTTATCGATAGTATAAAATACTAAATTACCCATAAGGCTTTTCGCGAAAAATCCAGGTTTGACATGTAATAATACTTAAACCTCATATACATAAGGAAATAATAATACAAAATTGACCTTATTAACATTTACAGAATACAAAGGTTTCTTATACGTCACGACGTATATTAGAATACATCACCAAATAAGGATATTGGAGCATTGAAAATCGAATGATAGAAAAGCTAGCATCTACAAGTCACGACAGGTTTCTTACTCTGTCTTAGACTAGGGACTTCCCCGTCTTTGAACACAAAGAAAACTCAAGGAAAAGTGAAAGATTTCAAAGAAATGTATCGACGCCATTACTAAAATAAGGGAAAAATCTTTATAAAACTGCATAGAAAAGGTGTAAAATAATTATATTATTATGAGAAAATGTTAATTATGAATGACAAAGCTTGATTAAAGGTATATTATTTCCAACATTACATTTTAATCGAAATATATGATTTAGTAATGAACTTTTTTCAAAGTCAAGCATTTCAGCATAAAATTGTAACAGGATATTCATTCAGGTTACAATGCAAACAATCAGACTACTTATATCTCTTATCATTTTGATTTTCGGGAGATGTATTCCCTATTTTACACCAAAATCACATCAAATGATGTTAACCAATTATAAATCGGTGAAGTACTCATGTTTATAATATTAGGAATGTAGTGCATTTGTATCTTTAAACACGTGTAGATTAGAATGCCACTGAATAACATACTAACTGTTTGTATTGATATTAGTGGCAAGTGAAAGACAATATTACTTAAAAGCAATATTGTAACTAACAATTCCATTTTATAACCTTGAAGACTTGAAAAACGCAAATCACGGAAGAGGTAGTACAGTCGTTTGTAAATGAGCAAAATATGTATGCAACCTTTCGGAGCGATTTCCACCAGATAAGAACATGCTGAATTGCATGTCAGCTACGTATGTCTTTTTTTTCTTTTATGTCCATTAGATTGTAGCACTTAGTACTGTTAGCGGCACGTTTCTTTGCGACTCTGCAAACACATGATTGTTCGTGTCTTTTTTCATTCCAGTTTCGAAAATGTAGAGAAAGTAGTATCCTTTAAGTTGAAGTAATAAAAGACGGGGCAGAAGCTACAGTTTAGTACAAAAGATAATTTAAATATGAAAAAGTGTATCTTCTTTTTTACCTAATAAATAGTTACTTTGTTCACAAAACATCCACTTCATGATCATAATTACTTTGAGAACATATTGGGTAACCCGCGTATATTTTGATCAAGGCGCTATATCGATCTGAAGGGAAAATAAAACAGGTCAATACAATCATGATTTGCGAGTTTACTCTATTTTCCGGTTTTGTTTAAAAAATCATTCCCGCATGTTTAAGTGAGGAAATATGCTCTATTATTGTTTTCTGATTCACAAAAGAGGTATTTCCATTACATAAAGTTGTTTCCTGTTTACACGTTAGTCAGGTTAGCATTGATTAATTGTTCCATAACAAATGACAAGTAAGTACTTTGGATATTGATATGCAAAATACTACTTATTTCTTCATAATCGCATTTTACAGGTAAGTTAATCGCAGTCAATAAAAATTAATAAAATTATTGTCTCTTACGTACGCAATGAACAATATATTGTATAATATACTTTTCATTGTATAGAAAGTACAAATGATCAAGTATACAGTCATTTGTTCAAAGTCGACCTACTGTGCAAAATCGGCCACCTTGGTAGGCATCATACCCTTACTCATGACTGGGAGTGTTGATATATCAGTAATTGCTTTTGGCGATTTCGTCGTCAGGTGTCTTTAATGGAAGTGGGTAGCAAGGGTGGAGTTGATGTGACACGTGAGAAGGACACTACGTTCATAAATGCAAAGGCATGTATAAAATTTAATGAATTTTTGGCCTGATCTGAAATCAGAGTTTGTTAATAGCTTGGTAATCATGAAAAAAGAAAAAAAGAATCACTTTACTAGAATCATTGCTAACTGTAGTAGTCGATACCACTACTGTTTCCGGCCGAGGTTGTACACACATCAGGACCAGTGAGGACTTTAGAAACGGGGTGCATGTTGGGGTAAGATGTTGCCCGAGATGTTGCCCGGTAAGATGTGATCGAGGTAACACGGCCCATAATTATTTTATGAAAAATCATTATAAATCAATATAAAAAATTAATTACAGTTGGATTAATTACCATGTACTGAACAACAATAAATTGGTAAGCAAGCAAGAAGTTTACAATTAGTACCGGTACTTTACTTCGAAAATACCCAAAACGGTACCTAGTAAATATGAACAGTTATCTTAACATATTTCTGGCGAAGATAATAATAATAATAAAAAAAAATAATTGAAGGTTTCTTAACAACAGTAACCAAAATTGTAATTTTTCAGAAGAGCAAGAAAAAACCTTCCAAAATGTATAATATTGGCTGAAATGCACTCCTCTGATATAGGCTGGTCACACAAAATACACGTGTGAACAGATTACATCAGAAATGTAGTACATTTTACCCAATATTATGAAATTTGGAAGGTTGTTTCTTGCTCCCCTGAAAAATTACAGTTCTGACTACTTTTTTTTTTCGTAAAAAAAAAAAAAAAACTTCAATTACGTATATAGAATCTACAGCAATGAACAAGAGTATGTACTCCTAACTAAATCCGTATCTTCAAATTGTTTTAAACACTTTATTAGTTTTCAATTCCGAAAAGATAAGCCCCAAATTTGAAATTCTTCATAACATATGCCTTCAGTATCAAGGAATGTGAAACGCAGTAAGTTTGAACCTCACAGGAGCTGACATCAAAAGAATACATCTGTGGTGCAAGGAAAGGGAAGAAATTCAGACAAAAAACAAAGATTAAAATTTAGAAATACGCTGCTCGTAAAAATGTTCTTAAAAAAGAGTTACAGGTTTCTCTGGCAAGTGCGAAGTTATTACTGCTATAAATCGATAGATGGGAAAGATTAGTTTCAGTGCAAAATTGGTCAATTCTGGCTTCACGATGCTGCTTCAGATATATAGTGTCGAGTTGTGAACGTAGAATTTGTATTATAAATAAATTGGCATATTACAGGTCTCATCCGCTATTTTCAAACACAGGTTATCTCCTGATTATGCCACCTAATGATATGACTTATGTAACAATGTTTAGTAAATTCTTAAAGACAAATAGGTTTCAATAATGGTGACATATTATAGGTTTCGTCCACTCTTTCAAACACACGTAGGCCTAGGTAATCTTACAATCATATTTCTGCAGAAATGTTTAGTTAATACTCTGTTAATTGGAATTGTCCATAATAATTTTTAAAAATTGTCATTTTCGCAAAAGGACTTCGCACACGTTAGAATTCCGTTTAATTCTGTCATAAATATCCGTGATAACTTGAATGTTACTGTCGCGTTGTAAAGGTGAGTTATGCACGTAGTAAACAATACATTGATGCCTAACTATATCTGTTTATGTCATTGCCATTTCACAAAATGTCTTTTAGGGGGTCATCTTTAAACAAATGACTATATTACATTCTCTTTTAACTTCAGTTTCATTTAAGAATGAGAGCTGTAGATAACAATGAAATGTCTTCTCTATTAGCAAAGAGCAGCAGAGAAATATTTGAGTACACCATCTCATATTTTCGATCTCTTTTTTGATGGAGAACAATATTTTGTCATAATTTCATTTGAGATATTTAATAATATGAATCACTTTCTATATTACGTAAGTTATTAGTCTGAGAGAAATTTTGATGCATTTAATATTCTGTTTTTTTTTCAACAATACAGTAATTACAAGTACAATTCTTATTAGAATGTAAAAAAATAGCTCAGTTTGGTGACAAAAAAAAGATAGGTTCACAGATTCTCCAAATGAAACTAAAATTGGGTCACAGGAGCTAAAGCAGACATAATAAAATAGAAAAGAAGAAAGAAATGAGGTTGGGATAAGGCCTTGAGGAATGCAAGAGGCGTTTTAACAAGTGCTAATATGGTTGGATTGAAAATCGAGTCTTTGGTCTGCTCGAAAAGAGGGGGACTACGTGATGCCCTGGTCTCCCTATGCTTCCTGTAATTCTATGTACAAGTATTGATTCCATGTCTGGCCTCAAGGTTGCCCACAGCGGATTCTGCACTTTTGGAGAACAACAGCGAATGGGAGATGGGAACGAGAGAGTGTGTGTGTGTGAGAGAGAAGAGAAATCTGAAAACAAACTAGAGGCAGGAAAATGTACTGAAAGGATAAAATATTTTAGAAATAGGAAAAAGATTTATTTGAATAGTACTAATACAAAATATATAGCAATAATAAAATACGTAATGACTGAATAACAACGAACGCAATGATAGTAAAGAGATAAGTTTACAGTTATATACGTAATCGCAAGTACCCAAAATGTAATGAAATGCAGAGACATTTTGTCGAGTAAAGATGATTAGCAAAGGTAGAGATGCATTACTAGCTTCGCATTTAATACACGAACTGTTTGTAGTATGTTGTATGCATATCAATATTTTGTTTTCTTTCTTTACTTGAAGTAATATTATCTACCTTTATTGCTACATTGTTAAAAATTGTGATTTATCTTTAATTTAAAAAGAACTGCTGAAAACCCTCAAAGAGTGAACTTTAGGTAACTTCCTGTATACGTTTTTACTTTCAATCATGTGTTAACACATTCTCGTATACTTTTTTTTTTACAAGTTAAAGTGTACAGTACAAGCATAGTTCATTTAGTAGACTAAAGGAAGGAGCAAAATGTTGGTGAGCGTGAGGATAGACCTCGTGTCGTCGCATTATAGTCTATCGTCCTCCTGAGATACGAAAAACACAGGAAGCTCGCCACTTTCCTGGTCTATATGGAAGAATATTGATTCGAAAAAAGAAAGCAAGCCGTAGTTCATTAAGTCATATTATAAATAAAATGTTTAAACTGTATTCCTAAAGTACAAGGTACACAAGAATTGTTCAAAACTCACCTCTTGAACACATTAATCATACTTTGTAGCAGCATCTATAAAATAAATAACCAAATATATATACTCATGTATTCCCATCACTTCCATCACACTTCCAGGCCAGCCTATCAGCATTCACGCTATCCCTGAAGCAACTCGTGAAATAAGACACTGCATTACTTCAAGTTTGTCGATCTATTATTTTAGAAAAATACTAAATTCATGGAAATGGGAAAAAGAAAACCCGGAAATATTGTCCGATCTGATTGATTTCGCTGAGACCCACTTTTTTTTCACAACAGAAGCTCACTCAGCTGAAAGGTAAGAAACATGAGTATACCTCTTATTGGAGGAGCATCCATAGCTGCTAATACTCAATGTAAAACATTGACTATACTATTACTTGAGAAGAAATACTTAAGGTTAATGTAAAGCAAAGATCTCCAACAAAAGATGACAGGACTATCTCCGTATATGTCTAATGTATTTTTATTGTTGTACAAGAAATTTCAATGCTGCTCCTACAAATTCAAGCCAAAAGTGTTTAAACTTTCAGGGAAGAAAGTTCATAACCAATTTAAGAGTTCTATTCGCGCCGGTTTTCTTATTTTCTTTCTTGTTCATGGTTGAAAGAGCTTCATTGTTATTATTGATATCCAAACCTATAATAATGAAGCTCTTTCAACAATGAACATGAAAGAAAATAAAAAAATCGTCACGGATCGAACTCTTGAATTGGTTATGAACTTTCTACCCTGAAAGTTTAAACACTTTCGGCTTGAATTTGTAGGAGCAGCATTGAAATTTCGTGTAACCATAAAAATGCATTAGATATATACGGAGATAGAGCTGTCATCTTTAGTTGGAGATCTTTGCTTTACATTAACCTTAATTACTGCTGAAGGAACTGGAAAATATTGTCTTTTTATTCGATTAAAACTAATCTACTACACCACAGAAGCTGAAGACGAAGAGATAAACTTCACTTTAATACAGATCAATTTTCAACTTTCTCGTAACCAAACGCAAATATAAGTTTATCTCTGCTGCACCAGAAACATCTGATCAATATATCCTTTCTTTCTTATAAGTAGTTAGTATATCAAATTGAATCGATAAGTTTGTAAGAGCAAACTGTAATTCTAAATTTTGTCTTAAAATATCTGGAGTTACATAGTTTCGAAAAAAATCACAATTTCTTTAAACCGAATCATAAATAATCAGATTTTTAATACAAGTTACACTTTCAATTTAACAGGTCATTTCACAAATTCGAAAACGTAAGCACTTTACTGTATTTAGTGTTCGTGGTGTATTTCAGTGTGTTTTGGTTAGGAGGAGTAATCAATATTTACAATAACTTATGATAACTTATTTTAGGGACAGGAGGAACAAAGGAGTTGAAATTCCGTGAGTGAAAATGTTAAAAGATATCGTGAGTACAAGGTAAAGTTTCTTGAATACAAGGGTAAATTTCTTGAGTAGCTAAAATTATTAATATTGCTAAAAGCTACATAAAATGACTTTCTTTTGAAATAAAAACATCAACTAATACTACTAATTATACATTTATTTATTCCTGATTTTTACATACTTCTTCCACACTTGCAAAAATAAGCATTAAAATTCTTATATACTTGTACACTTGACTTGTACAAGTATGAAGGAATTTATTTCTTAACCACTGAGCTGAATTTTCATAGATACGTGATAAAAACAGCTCCAAATTCGTCATTGGCAGATTTGTTCCATTGTTGGTGAGCACACACGTAAAGTTAAAAAATGTATTACAGTCTACATTTGAAACTGGAATCGAAGTGGTTTTCAGTGCATCTTCTGCGCAAATTGGCTCTCATCTGTAGAGAATTCTAACATTTTCCGGTCTACGCGAGATTTTTGAAGATGAATTATATAAATTTTTTTCGATTGTTTAGGCAATGTTTTCATGAGTGAATGAAGAAAATGGTATAATTTTTTGAATAAAGCTCAGAATTCGTGAATGGAAACAAAATGTCCAAATTTCGCGAGTATTTCGTGAGTCAAAAAGCACAGTTCACAAAATATTAACCACAATCTATCTATCTATTCCATGCGATTTCTTGAATGTTTACATTTTTCGCGAAATTCTACTTTCCCTAATTATTATTACTAATGTTTACAAAAGCTGGAATTTATGCAACCCACATAAACACAATGTTGAACGGGAAGCTTACTTCAGGTAAAAAAGTTGGTTGATTTGATTTCACTGATCAGAGTGAAAGAGAGATGAATGCTTCTACTAGTAAATACAGATAAAATTCCAAACCGTTCTTCAAAATTAACCCATATTTACCAAAAGTACTACGTTTAACGAGAGGCGACACACTGTTACTCATGAATCATGATACATCGACCGAGTGTGGTGACTCTCCGAAATGGTTGCCTCGTAATCGATAGATGCTGGCATTGAATTCAGGAGTTAACACTCCTTACTTGTTTATTCCCATTTCCACCAGTCACTGCAGGCAGATTCTAGAATGGTACCTTGTACTACTACTTTATACATTTATTCTTCCTAGGGTAAAGTAAAATTCATATGTGGCAAATTGTAGCTTTTACGATGCTGTTAAAGTAGAAGCGTGCTATGAGATAGGTCTACAGGTAAACATAGATAAAACAAAATACATGATAACAAGCCGAAACACAGTGAATGGAGGAAATAAAAACGTAAGAATTAGGGATGAGGTCATAGAGAAAGTAAACAAATTTAAATACTTGGGAGCATACGTAACAAGCAAAAATGAGGTCACGGAAGAAATAAAAAGTCGGTCAGTATCGGGCAACGCATGGTTTTATTCAGTCCAAAAACTTCTGACATCGCGATTAATATCAAGGAAATTGAAATTAAAAATATACAGAACGGTTATTCTGCCGGTAATACTTTACGGTTGCGAAAGTTGGAGTACGACCCTAGCAGATGAACATAAATTACGGGTATTTGAAAATAAGGTTTTGAGAAAGATATACGGGACGAAACGGGACGAGATGACTGGAGAGTGGAGGAGACTGTATAATGAAGAACTCCACGGACTGTATGACTCACCAGATGTTGTAAAAATAATGAAATCGCGAAGTCTGAGGTGAGCAGGCCATGTAGCTCAGATGGGGGAAAAACGAAGATTATACTCTATTCTGGTTGGAAGGCCGGATGGAAGGATACCATTGGGAAGATCGAGACGTCGTTGGGAGGACAATATTAGAAGAGATCTTCGAGAAGTAGGTGTTCGTGATGAAATCTGGCTTGACATTGCCCAGGATAGAATCCAATGGCAAACGTTTGTTAACGCGGCGATGAACTTGCGAGTTCCATAAGCCATATAGTTAGTTAGTTAGTTAAGGCAGTTAAATTAAATATGAATTTCCAATATTAGAGAGAAAAATGAGGAAATGAAGTTAATATCTGACAACGAACACCAAAGTAGATACGATGTAGGCTATTGCATCTTTGATGACAAGCAGATGATCTAAGTTCTTCGGCACTATGGAAATTGTTATGCAGATCCTGGATAGTGTGGGGTTTGCGAAAGTGTGATGTGTGTTGTCGTACGGAGATTTTTGCTCTTGTAGTAGTAGAAATGCAATTTCAAACCACATCATGCATATCTTATAACCACCAAACCCACGAATGTTCCTCCAACCGCAAGTCCTACGACCGTAAACCCCACAGGCACATCTACTGAGTTCTATACCGACATGAGAAATTGCAATTAATCTTAATGGTATTATGATCATCCCCTGGTCGAATGGTTAAGGATACCAACTTTGGATCAGGCCTGGAAAATGTTGCTGCCTGACTAAAGTTTACCAGAATACCCAGGATACCCATAAGGTTTGGACATTAGCTTAACAGTTATTCTCCATTGAAAGGTGTTGGCTGAGGGTCATCATCAATATAACACATTACTATGACTTAGAAAATATATGTATGTACAGCTCATAAAAAATTAACTTCAATTACTGTGGCGAATGGAAAATAATATTCATTATCTCACATTTTCAAATATAGCTATTTAGGGGGCGTGAGAATTCATATACATTACTTTTGCTTCATGTTGTAGTGTTTAGTGTAAAAGACTTTTATACGTTCTTGTCATCTCACTGTATACCATTATGGAAAAATAAATTAGTTACCAACGCTAGAGATGGGGTGTTATGCATACAAACATGCCGCATATTTTAGAAAACCCGATTTAGAAAACACGGTCAAACTAATCCGGCCTTACCTAAAACCTAACTTAACGTAAAGTGACTTTAACTAACACGAGCTACCTAACAAATCTAGAGCAAAATTATTAAACACTACATCCACACACACACATCAACCCCCTCACACACTTACACACACATGAAACTGAATCAAAAAGTCCCCGTACAAATGCTATTCTGACCCTAATCTAGAACAGAGCTCAAATTGTCACTCCCAGTTCACCTGGTGTTTGTTTTTGTCAGTGCGTGTTTTCCTTCATTCTTTAACGATTTATTTAAACATCTTGCAGAGAAAATGTCGGTAATTATTCAGAATCTACAGTGTAAATGTTCATTTCCTACTCGTTACCATTTTTATTGAAATAATAATGAAGAATGCTGTTAATGTTCACCACGTTATTAGTTTCCTTCAGGAAGTGAAGTGTCACCGTCGTCAGCTTTGAGCGTCTTTCCGTTTTTTGTCGCTTTTGTGTCACTTCGGCTGAAGGCATCGATCGGCAACGAGGCTCGATTTCATCCAACTTCAGTTTTAATAAAAACGAGGTCAACGCTGCCGTCTCTGTCAATATCAACATTGTTTATAGGCGAATGAGAGAGTGCATTCCAACCACAAGGCCACTCACACACACAACCAGCCATGCTGCTTCTCGTCTCGAGTCGTCACAAAAGGGATTTCCTCCACTGCCTTCCGTATTACAGGCGGCACAGGAGAAAAGAAATAACAACACAAAAATATC
>JAGDQP010040695.1:0-17197 GCA_022664845.1 Lepisma saccharinum | reverse complement strand
GGTATACACATTTAGCTCCATTTTGTCCGTTACTTTCATCATGATATATTAATTTTCCAATAGTTAATTATCCAACCTTCTGCTATGGGATTCGTAGCTGGAACTTTCTGCACTCGCCGTTGGTAGCTTGACACGCTGACCACTACTCTCTTATTATTCCCATTATGTAACGAAGACGAGTAAAAGGCCGGGACGAGATTAAGCTATAGTGCTGTTAATGCCCAAAAACTCATTTCACCTTACGTTTTACGAGTAAAATGCAGTCTTGAACACTGTGACCACAAATCCATACGTGTTTTCATTATCATATAAGAATAAAAGTAAAGAATGCTTCCTTTATTCTATGTTATGTGTTTGATTTTCTTCTTTAACACTTTAACCATCGCCACATTATTAAATTTGTATCTCTCAAGAAGTGTAATATATCGCCTTAGAAAAACACATATAAAGCAAAATATATGTCATAGTTGAAAATGAAAGTTGAAAAACTTCACATTAACGCCCTATTAACTAATTTAAATGTTCGTCTAAATATAGTTTAAAATTCAATCTGTTTTCAACATGCAAATGAGAACGTGAGAAACGTAGTTAATTTTATTCTATTTGCTTCTAAGCACATTTTTTATGCAATTAACTTGGAAAGACACATATGAATCTAGGGCACAGTTCAATATAATGGTTAAAAACATTGACTTCCTTTCAACGAATTCATTTTCTTTAGAATATAGATGAAATTCAACGTGTTTTCAATATGTAAAAGAGGAGAAAATAATAGTTAATGGCATTCAATTAGCTTTTAATTACTAATTTTATTCCATTAAATTAAAAATAGTGCCATGAAACTGAATCTATACCATAGTTGAAAATAACAGTTGAATCCACGTCGAACTAACATCTTATCAAGAATATGAAGTCTTTGTTGAAATATAATTTAAAATTAAACGTACTTTTTTCAACCAATAACGGTTAATCAACGAAATATACAAAAAATCACCGTTTAAAACACGTCTGTGTGCTACTGGAGTTGGTAGAACAAAACGGAAGAAAAAATGGTGATGTTCACTGCAAGGATTTTTTATTTGATCCCCGTCAATAAAAAGGCGAGAAATATAATAATATTCCTAATGTTACTCCTATTATCCTCCACAAACGTTTGTTTCTGAGTGTGTGTGTGTAAGGGATAACAGATTAGCAATAACCTCATGCAGTATCGTTAAAAGTAATGCGAATATGTGACTAAAACATTGATAAGCATATCAGAAAAAGTCACAATTCTAACCACCCTTTGGTAATTATCAATTTGAATAAATTTTCATATTATTGCAATCGGTACACTGGTTTTATTTTAGACTGCCTCTTTGATGTCACGCCCTATCAAAGTTTACATATTTTATTTTATTTCCATCCAAATATTCATTCGATGGTCTAGCAAAATGTAATTTCAAAAGTTCCAACTTACGTTTGTATTATACACGCATACGTAGTTAGTTTCTGCATCAGAGTGAATATATACGAACTACGTCTCCCCTAAAATTTCGCATCCATTTGCTTCCTCTCTCCCAATTTTGTTAAACTCTGGTGTTGTGATTTACTGAACCAACAGAATAAAAAAAAATGGATTCAATCCGATTAATTTTACATGCAAATACCTCTTGGAACATCGTTTTTTTTTTTAATGTCTCTTCTGCATATGTTACGCTAATTTTGGCGAGGATGTTCTGTTGTTTCCTGCGGGTATTTTCCATAGAACACGTGCGTTGTGTCACACAGAACATGAGTGACAGCTTAATGAAGCTTATGCTATAATGTGATCGAAAAGAAAAACAAACTAAGAGGTATACAACGAGAAAAAACATTACTACATTTTATTGGCCTAAACTTAGAAGCGAAGATAGAAAATTATTTCAAAATATACACTATTTGTACATATTGTGTAAACATTTCTATGGGAAAATGTGTACAGAATGTGTCAGGATTGAATTTTGAGCAATTGTTGTGCATTACAATCCTCACTATCACTGTTTTTAAAAATATATTTCTTGTACACACTTTCCTTACAACACGTCCTTATGACATCACACTTATACATTCTCATATCATTTCTGTTTTCTTATACAGCGAGAAAAGTGACAGGTTTTACTGTATTCTTCATTGCTTTTCTCAATAGTCTGTCCCCGCTTCTACCAACCTATTACTATAACCCACCCTACATAGTACAGACTACCCAGAAATTTGATTTAAACTTCTTCGAAGCTTCACATGTCAAGCGTAAAAACTTATCGTTTTAAGTCTGCAAGCTCAAATCAAGCTTTAATCATGTTTACTTATTGGCGCCTGATAAGGTTGCTATATCAAGTCAACTTAGTAAAGCTAATTTTAAACTTGAATCAAGCTTGCATGCTATCAGGGTTCGAATGTTTAAAACATTTGTTTAAACATGTGTTAAACAGAGGCGATTGTTTTAAACATTTGTTTAAAACATTTTGAACATTTGTTTTAAAAGATGATATTTTTTTAAGCCGTGTATATAACATGTTAGTTTTATTTTTCTTCTTTGTAAGTATCATAATAATATTAAGAGTGCCAAACGGTGTGTTTTACCAGTAAAACTTACGCAATTTGTACCGAGTGAAAGCTAGTTTACAAAATAATCAGTATCATGGCGCCGCAAGCCTACGGATGGAGACATAAAATGCGTTGTTTCGATTTATTCTTTATCGGTTGGCTGCTAGCAGCGGGAAATATTAATTCTCTATCAATAACATGAAACAAGATGTTTCAATTCTTTCTTTTTTGTTTATTGTGAGAAACTGTCAGGAAAACAAAAACTTCATGAGCATGTATTTGCTTCTATGATTAATTGCTCCATCTCGTTTCTTATGTTTATGAGGAAAGGGACAGTAGTGAGTAACTGTGTAGATTTGATAATCGTTTATTATTCGGTGCTTGGAGTTTATGCCGGGTGGTGGAACTTATTAGGTACTCTTAGTGTTGTAAATAGTAGGTGTCCCCGACCTCAAAAAGCCGTCTGGCTATGTAAATAGCCAAAACTGTAGGATATGGGCAGCTGAAAACCCACATGCATTTCACGAGCGGCCGCATTATTAAAAAAAAAATCGGCGTGTGGTATGCTATCTCAAGAAGACACATAATAGGCCCATTTTTTGTTGGAATTGTGAACATTACCGTTTATATTAACATAATTCATAGTTTGTATCCATGTTGGAAGAAGATGATAGGTATATTTGGCTGCAACAGGATGGTGAAACTTATCATAGACCAAATGAAACAATGAATGTCTTGAGATAATTTTTCCACGACAGGATCACTGGAGAGGGAAGTTGGCACCCTCGTTCTCCAGAATTGTCACCCCTGACAACTTCTTATGGGGTTATTTGAAAAACGTTGTCTTTTTAAATAACCTACAGAATTTGCAGTCTTTGCAGTGAAACTGAACAAGCTGTCAGGAAAATATCACGTATAACTCTGAGAAAAGTTTTTCGCAATTTGAGACGTCGCCTCAAAATTTGCTTACAGCAAGGTGGACGGGAGGACGGCACTTCCAGCATCTTATGTGAGAAGTTTTGATACAGTGTTTCCAACCTGTTAGGTATGTAATCAAATGTGTTCTTTTTTTCTTGTAAAAATAAAATTTATCTTCTAAGATTTCTTTTACTTCCATCCAATGTGTACATCCCTGACGCATCATTTGGTGAAGTATTATGCCGACAGTGCTGCCACATGCAAGGAAATTAGCCGAAAACCATATTCTTTTTGTTACGTCATTAAATGTTGATTTGCTGTTAGTGAAAACATAACGACCATCCGGAATTGATCTTAATCGATGCGTAACCATTAGCTTTAATGAAATTTTAAACAGAAATTAAAGAAAACGTATGCTTAAGACTACATTCTGACCCGAAAAGTCACTTTTGTTCAGTTTTCTTTTTACACCTTCGTGTATGATACACTGCCTACGTGACCATGGATCTTTGGGGGATTCTGATTTATCTTAAAATTAGGCCACAGGATGGCTGTTCATTGGCATGCAATCCGCATTCAAATGTCACTCACTCGGACACTGTATTTACGTAATGGGACGCATCATAGAGGTACTTCGGGTCCCACAGTTGACAGTGTTGTCAATCAATTTTAAAAATTAAATATTTACTACTTCCATTCCGTTCTATGTATCTGCACCAAGCTTTGAGTATACATATTCGACACAATCGGAACATACTGTGGTTGTTCCCTATACCTAAGCACCAAAGTGTCAGCGTTGCCACCTTATTTTAAAACTCAACCTTTCAGATGGCCCCCATACTGTTACGTGCCAATAGATATTCCTACACATTCAAAAAAGCGTGTCGGGAGCCGCGGGACGTACCAACGTTATGATATGCTCTGAAATAATACTTCTCAGAGCCCTGTATGTAATAGCTTGATTATAAGAGTATTAATTATGCATTTATACACATCTTTTAAAATATGCGTATAACATAAAATATATTTTGTTACACTGTCTCTATCTGCATATATTTTCATAGTATTTGGGGTGATGCTTGGATCCCGGAGCATGGTAGAGCAATGCCACCGAGTTTTTATAGTGAAACACAATGTATTCTGTACTAGTAAACGCAAACATATATCTCTGCCCTTGAATAGAAGCAGGTTATTTCCCGGGATTTTGAGCTAAAGAGAATTGAATTTTTGCGGACGTTAATTATGATCAAAAATAGATATCTTCCTTGAATAGTAGAGTAATTAGAAAGTAACGTATTCTATATACGGGATTAAAGCATATTTCGGTAAGAATTCATAAGTTATCAGATTACAGAAAATATGTCTTTCGAAGTTGTATTTATCTCTAGGAACTTACTCCTATAATGCAAAATATTTCTTCAGTTTCCTGGAGATTGATTAGTATTTTATTACAAACGATACCAATTAACTTCAGTCTATATGTTCTTGTGAAGATATATAGTATGTGGCAATGAATGCATAAATAATGCCATAATTTGCCTCGTAAAGCTGCACGAAAATAAAGCAATAGTAAATTGGGATGAATGTGTGAAAGCTTAAATCCAATCCTACTTATCACATTGATTATCTGCAGCGTAAAGCATTAAATACTTGCTTTGTAAAAACAAAGATAAATAATGAACTGAAAAAACAAACTTACCAAAAACTTCACAGAAAATAAAACTTTTTTTTTTTTTTTTTTTTTTACAATACTATGTATTCTGCTTCTTTGCTGTTCGTTTATAGACTCATTATCAGTGGGTTGCACAGGAAGGAAAAGGACGTAATCTGGACACACTTTATTAAAGTTAATCCTTCCGAAAATAACCGTAAGAGGCAAATGTAGATTGTGTAAAAAGGAAATGGCAGGTCTTGTTGCCCGAACGAGAAAACATTTTAAGAAGTATATTCAAATCCCCGCCAGGGCACTGGAGAATTTCCCTTTATTGTTCCCATGGCTGGCACTCTAAGATATATTAAGCCTCTTATCAAATTGAGTACCACAGTGTCCTTGGTATTCCTGGGCACTTTGGGAGATATAGGCAGCCGAGCGTGGGACTGACCACACCACCTCACTTCGTGCCGATTGGTCGAGAATATGTGGATCACTACCTCCACATCCCCCATGCGCCGTTCACGGCGTGTGCGCATTGCACAGGGTATAACTTTATCTTTTACTTTTTATATAATATAGTATTGAATTTTAATAAATAGCAAATTTCATCAAATTTAGTAAAATAGAACCTACATTTTCTAGTAAATGCTTATAAATAGACCGGAAGCGCGATTGAAACGTTATACAAGCTACTGCATAAAATGGAGTGCATATCATAACCCCTACCATTTTTTTAAATTTTTATTTTTAATAAAATGTTTAAAACGTTTTAAACAGTGTTTTTTCTTTGTAGTCTATAAAAGACGTTTTTAAAACAAAGAAATCATATAAAACACGTTTTAAACATATGTTGTGGTTTCTTTTTTCGAAATAAAATATGTTTCTTTTCAACCCTGCATCCTACGGGACGTCACAAGCCTACTCAATATAAAATACTTTTTCCCTTTGAATGCCAGAATGTCATATTCTTTACATATTTTCAATGACTGCATACAGCTTTATTCCTTACCGCTAGTAGTGTTGCAAACTTAGGATGCAAAAGCGGAAACATATTGAATTTCTGAGCCGACATAATACAATACATTAGTCTAGAGAATATCTAATTGGTCAAGTTGAAAATACTAGTTAATGAGATTATTGAGGTCTAAAAAGCATAGACCAGTGAAGCAGTGTTGCCATAATAAGAATTATTTTAGAAATTATGAAAGAACTAAATCACAAATTGCTATAACAATACTGCACATTTAACATAACGAGAGACCAGAATGGCATAAGGAATGTGGCAGTGAATTGAGAAACATACTTCAAGAAAGATCAGGATTACGATATGAGAAGTAGCTAGACTCCCTTAATATTCATATTTCTTTCTGAAAACAACAGAAGTCAAATGTTTAGTGTACATAAGTGCAGTAAGGATTAAGTATGTGTGTAGTAGAAATAAAGGAAGTCGAGAAAAGGAAATTCAGTGTCGTTTAAGGAGTGTTTAAGGAAATCTTCCATATTATACTAAATGTGGAGCGATAATTCACTGATGATAGCGAAGGTTAATATTCGACAGTGTACAAATAATGCGGTCTTAGTTAACTGCGATCATGTGGATGTGCGGTCTTAGTTAACTGTTATTATTTGGATGTGCGGTCTTAGTTAATTGTGATTCTATAGATGGGCGGTCATTGTTAACTGCTGTGTCAATATTTGAAGAAGAAAAAAAGATGTATACATATACGAATAACAAGCTGTATTGATGATAAGGGACACTGAATTCGTATACGAAGAGTTTTAAACCGTACTAGCCTAGCCCACTTTTACTATCGTAATGTTCTTGCTGTTCTCTCACAGAGTTCCTAAGGTAGAGCAAGTATTACACGGGTTTGTTAGTTTTAGCCGTTAACCAAATTTATTATAAAATGTGATAAATGAATAAGTACAAATATGTTAACTAAAATAGGGTCCCGTAGTCAACTAATTACAGTGATATTGAGTACAGATGTATTCTCCTTGAGTGGTGTTCTCCAAGGAGGAGTTAGGAACAATGTGCTGTGCCAGAAACGAAGCCCTCATTGTGTGCAGGATAATACCAGAAGCGAAGCCCTCTGTGTATCGGGATGTCCCAGTAGCGAAGCCCTCTGTGGACAGGTGAAGGAAGAGGAGTTGAGTAAGTGATACCCAGTAGTCCGTGCTGCTGGGTTTAATAGGTGAATGTAGCGATGGTCCTCCAAGTTTCTCCTCCATCGATTCCAGCTCCCTCTATCTCTTGATATCAGCTCCTTCTGGTGTGGAGTTGTCTGTCGTCTGCCACTGTTTATGTCATTCACTTGTTTGTTATGATTACCTATTTACACACATAAACACTGTCAGTACACTTACGTAATATGCGTGTGCTTGTAAGCACACGGGATATTGCACTATTATAAAAGGAAAGCTTTTTAAATGGTTGAATATTTCCTACATTTAACGTATCTTGTTATTCATTACTTTTGTATGTTAGAGTACATTCCACTAGCTATGTACTAACTATAAAAGTCCAAAATCTAATTATGTTTTTACTTAAGTTACAACTTTTGAACACCTTCATGTACAATACAAAGAGAGGATTAGGCTAGTCTCATTCAAAATCCTTCATATTCAATTTGAGATGGTTTAATCGAGTGTCAGTGATAGTCTTCTGTAAGGAATAAATATAGAAGTCATCTTATAGGCACCGCTCATTTAGCAACATTTAAGTGCCTTCTCTCCCACTTTAAATAGGCAAGACTTCGCTAAAGGTCATAAAAAATTGTAATTCCTATGCGTATGTCTTATTTTGGGCAAATTATGTTACCGCTTTACTCATCAGTGGGCCAGCTGTTAAATTTTTCTGATCGTCAGCTACAAACTCGTTTTTTTTTATACGCGTTGCCCTAATAGGCGAAGAGATGGTACTCATTACTGCAGTACTTAATAAAAGGTCCGCAAAAGTCGTTTCTATTGATCTAAATTCATATTTGAATGATTAACGCAAAACGTAAAAGGCCTCAAAACATATTTTGACTCAAAAGTGGACTCTCCTCTTTGAACTACCAAATGTAACCCCGTGGGAAGAGAAAGTCTTAATCTTTATAACAGAAAGAAAAGGTGCACCCAGAGCTTTATGTCTTGAAGTCTCCCGTCACTTAGAAGATTTAAGATTATTATGTTGTGAAAAAGCGTTTTTCTAAAGAAGTTTCTGCATTGAATTTAGAATTCTAATTTTCTCTGTTACCATATACGAGTTGAATCTTTTGTTCAGTACTTCTCTGTTCTTTGGTGTGTCTAGCATTTTATGTGTATTTTTGTGTATGTATGTTTGTATTCAGACATTTTATGGCCACCATTTTAATTAAAGGGCACAGGAAGAGAATTGAAAAACAGGTTCATTAAGCTGTTCACGGATTTGCATTTCTATCTCGCGTTTAATCAGACTGAAACAGGAAAACGTTTTTTTTTTTTTAGATACCACCCCCTTCCACATAGCTCCTCTCTCCACTGACGAATTCAGCAATTCTATACAGTATCTATAAAAATTAGGTTTTAAATTAACATTGATGGTATATACTACATGTAGACGCACGTAGAGAAATCATATCAGTGGAACGCGCTTTCACACACGCACAGAAACATATAGCCTACAAAATCCTACGCTAATTCATCATATTCAAATTACTATAGAGAGCTGTTTGGTTTCAAATTACTATTGCACTAATGATGAAGCATTTTACAGAAAACCCAATACAGTGAATTATGAAATTTTCAGTGGGAATAGTCATAGATCAATAGGTTAAACCCCTTTTTGCTCTAGAACTTCAGTGATTGTCGTTGTTGGTAGGAAACCAAATTAGACACAAAAATTACGTGTTTCATATCTATAGTTGATTAAAACAAACTATATTTTCCATCTCGAATACAATATTATAGGTATTAAATAAGTAGATATAAGTAAATAGTAAATATAGTAGTCTATAAGTAGATATGAGTATTATAAGTAGATATAAATTTGTTACTAAAATTAATGTCGATAGAAACGTTTTTCCTCATTTAAATACCCTTCCTACATCAGAGTGATCTTCATGTAATTATTGGAAAATTCATGACTGAAATAAATTCTTTCCACAACTATTATCCCACTGTAAAAGGTCATAAATTACATATTTTTGCTCATCGCCTTTTCCTAAAATTATTTTTTTGAAGGTGAGTTTTGAAAGCCTCCTGAGCACTTTGTGTTCTCAGCATAGGTTTAAACACTTTTTATACACATATTGTTAAAAATTTCGCACTCCCAATGCAAAAAGGCCACAACTCAAAACTCACTCTGTTTGGATGACAAAAAATATGGCCCTGTTGTACTATTATAGTACACGTTGAAAAACAATGGGTGGATAAGGAATTATCTGTCATGTCGTAACCGTTTTAAGAGATAAGAATATGTTAGAATAGGAAAAAAAAAAGGAAGCTAGAAATATGTTAGCTCAGTGTCCAAAAAGACTTAAATAATAATTGTTTTTAAATGTGTCTTTCTTGCATTGGGAGTTCGATAGAGCAATTTGTTCAAAGATGGCCTACTGTGCAAAGATGGCTTACCTGACACTCATCGTACCTTTACTCATGACTGACAGTGTTGAAGTCACGGTATTTGACGCCTAAAGATCAGTTCTACAATCGACCGCTAAACTTCTAGTCAGCGCAAGTTGGGGCCAACTCTCATTCTACGTATTCTCGTTGGTCTCAACTTAGCGCTGACTAGAAATTTAGCGGTCGATTGTAGAACTAACCATTAGCCGTCAGGTGTCTCTATTGCAAGTTGAGAAGGACACATCGTTCGCAAAGGTATGTGTAAAGTTTAAGCTGAATTTTTGGTCTAGTCTAAAATCAGAGTTTCTTAATAGCATGTGAGGAACATAGTACTTTAGTAAAAAAAAAAGAAGTATTTTACTAAAATCATTACCAACTGTGGCATCCCATAGCACTCCAGTTTCCGGCAGAGGCTGTACACACATCAGGACCAATGGCAACTTCGAAAAGGGGTTCATGTTGGGGTACGGACATCTCATGGACCTGATAAAGTGCCACCCTATATTATCAAAGGTTGTTCGGAGATACTGAAATATCCACTACAAGTAATTTTCAATAAGTCACTAGTTACCTCCGAATTCCCTACTAAATGGAAACTTGCTGATATCTGTCCCATTCCCAAATCAGGCGGTATGAGTAACGATATTAAAAATTATCGTCCAATAGCTATAATATCTGCACCAGCCAAAGTGTTCGAAATTATTATACAAGAACAAATATATTCACATGTTCGCTCAGTAATTTCTCCCTTCCAACATGGCTTCTTACCAACTAAATCGACTGTAACTAATCTGGTTGAATTCACACATTTTTTTCGCTACTCAAATACACAATAAAGGTCAAGTTGACATAATTTACACAGATTTTTCTAAAGCCTTCCATGTTATTAATCATGACATCCTTCTCAGCAAGCTTGTGTCTTTCAACTTCTCATCGAACCTTCACCAGTTGATAGCGTCTTATTTGTACCACCGTAAAAACCGTGTGCGTTATAAAACTATTACATCCGAGGAATTTGTTATAAATTCTGGGGTGCCGTAGGGATCGAACCTAGGACCTCTCTTGCTTTTGTTATTTGCAAATGACTTGCCCGGTGTAATAAAATCCTCCAAAAAGCTATTGTTCGCAGATGATCTAAAAATCTATTGTAGCATTTCCTCTGAATTAGATGCTTTCTCCTTACAACATGACATCAATGCAGTCTCCAACTGGTGCAAAACAAACATGTTATTAAATATTTCAAAATGTAGTGTAATGACTTACACTAGAAAAAGGAACTATTTGGAATTTGAATACAGTATCAGTGAAACACCACTGGTCCGAGTAGACTCTATCACCGATCTTGGTGTGACCATGAAGTCCAACCTCTCATTTGATATACACATTAAGCGTATTATTGGTGACGCTTTTAGGAATCTCGGGTTCGTAATGAGACAAGGAAGTGACTTCTCGAATATTGATGACCGCGTATGTTCGATCGAAGTTAGAATATGCTGCAGTTGTATGGCATCCTAATACAAAGAAGAACACGGGAAATCGAAATTATACAATCTAAATTTGTTCGCTTTTTAACATACAAAGAAATAGGAATGTATCCAAAATTCGAAAACTACTTGGACCTAGTAAACAAGTACTCATTCCAGTCTCTGGAAAATAGAAGAGTTAATTTTCTACTATCTTTTCTACACAAATTAGTACATAGTAAAATTCATTCAGAAAAATTATTATCCGAAATAAGGTTGCACGTTCCGCAAAGAGTTACTCGACCTCGTAATGCAGTCTTCGACCTCCCACCCCAAAGGACCAATGTATTAGATATATCGCCTATTAGGAGAATGTACTCATTATATAATTGTATTCTTAAAGCATGTCCAGAGTTAGACATATTTAATGTAAATACGAGTGAATTTCATTGTTATCTAAAGTAATGAATTGTTTTTACAGAATGTCACCACAAAACATCAAATATGAATGTATACAGTAGCTTGTAGAATGTATCATATGTACAATGAACACCTGAACTAGGTGCATAACCTGTTGTGTTCGATAAATAAAAAAATAAGGATGGTTGTGCCTGTGAAGCATGTGATGAGGGTAAGACGGCCTCATGGAAAATCATAATAAATCAATATCAGAAGCTACTGTAGCCATTGGATTTTATGTCTGCGCCTTCAATTTTAAGCAATATAAAAATAAGCAAGTTTGGAATCTGACATGAATTGACATGAAAAGAATATATCTGTGGTGCAAGGAAAAGGAAGAAGTCCAAACAATAATCGAAGTCTGAATCTAGAAAAGACGACGCTCAAAAATATTTTTAAAATAGAGGGATTATAGTATAAATTAAATAAGTAAAATAGTCTTTGCACAGTCATAAGTACTTACCAAAGTATGAACTAAAGATTGCTACAGAAAATGTTCATAAGATTACCTAGGTTTATCTACGTTTGAAAGAGCTGACGAAACTTAAATATGTCACAACTGGTAAAGCCTACAGTATAAGCTTTTTTATAATGGCCATTTGTCTTAACAAAATATTAACTAAGCATTGCAACAGAAATAATATCATGAGATGACATAACCAGGAGATAATCTTATTTGAACAGCGGATAAATCCTATGAATATACCATCATTGATTAAACTTATTGGTTTCTAATACAAACACGACATCCACCTCTCGACTCAATACACCTGAAACAGTCTTCATGGAGCCACAATTGACATTTCATGCACTGGCACTAATCTCTCGGTCTATCGATTTATAGTAATATCCATCACACTTGTCACAGAAATCTGTAATCCCTCCAAGTTTGCCGGTGCATTACGTTCTCACCATGTTTACGATGTAGTTAAATAATTAGGCGAGTTTGTAAAATCTGCATTGTTAAAGAAGTTCACTTTTCACTGCATGGCAAAAAAGCGTCTATTGCAGAGCTTAAAGAGAGGCAACTTTTCATAACTTCTAATTTTTTTTTCAGTATTTGGATACCTTTTATATACTTTTCACAGAGTGTATGTTAGTGTACAAAAGAAGTAGAAGAAGTTTACGGAAGTGGGGATAGAACCGTTTGATGTTAAAATGATGGATCCGGACTTTATTAAGACATAAGAAGTATTTTAAAGAGTAAAAAGTAGTCGTGAGTAGCTATGTACACTCAAATTTAAAAAAGAAAAATGACAGCTAGAATTTTTTTCTAAGCCCGAAATTTCCAGAACCTGGCAACACTGAAGTAATAGGGTAAACCGTGGTAAATTCAGGGCATTGGTAAACTCGTGATAACTGTATTAAAAGCTCTCCTACCAATGGTTGAACTGCTTACAATTTCTGCAGACAGATGACAGAAAGGATACTGTTTCTGCTCCCAAGATTGCGTCACTTTAGATTGTGTTAGCAGAAAGTTGTCCTTTCTGGAGTGGCCGTAAAAACGTGAAGGTGCGAAGGACGTAGACCAGTGAAATAAAGAAGTTAGGTAAATAGAGACAAATATTAGAGCTATGTAGAAATATTGTTGAGCATGAGTATGATCATGGTAATCATTTTAAAACGTTTGCTATGGATATTGCTAAATAATGTGGGAGATAGGAGCTTAGCTAGTGGAAAGTCATTCTTAACTTTTTAAACATGATAATGATGATCAGTAGCTCTTCGCATGTGTATGTTTCTGAGTATGGGTGACAAGCACGTGCATGTATTATAGATTTAGTTTTATGGCAGATATAGAGTTTCATGTCACTCCTAATGCCTAGGGCGTTACCCACCGGCGGGCTGCCTGGCGGCTTCCTCCAACCGCCCACCAGAGAAACTAAACAGATTCCTAATCTCTGCTGCCATTGTAGTATTGTCGCGTTGGCCTATGCATAAATAAAAATAAAGAATTCACGAAGTGAAGAGCGAAACAGAATCAAGAAACACAGCGGGAAAAATTTATAATAAAAATCATATCGGAATCGGAATCAGAAGAAACAAACTCAGAAACAGAATGAGAAGAAAATAAAAACGACAAAGGAGATAAAGGAATTAAATTCCCGTTATAAATGAGACGAGACCGAAATCGATTAATAGGATTTAGAAGGCGAAAAAGAATACTATCCGCCATCCATGGGACCAGAGCCGGAAACAAAATCTGAAGGAAGGGATGTAGAAACGCAAACTGAGAGAAAAAGTGGCTGTCGCACTTCGTTCACAAGATTCTTGGCTGGAGAAAACATAATTTTTAATCCTAAACTAGACGATTGAAGCAGAAAAAGGAAGTCAGAAAAAAATTAAATATGAGGAGACAAACACCGAAATAGAAGAAGATAAAGAAGGAGATGAGGCTGGAGAAACATCAAAAGACAGCCCTGAGAAAACCAGAAAGAAAAAGCAATGAGGGAAGGAGGAACACAAAGAAACGAACATGTTAAAGAAAAGAAACCATGGAACTACAATAGAGAAGAAACAAGATATAAATTGTCTGTACTAGAAGATCCCCAGATATTAACGACTGCTCTGAGACACATCGTGAGGAAGTTGCACGAAGATAGCGAACGGGTTGATGACCCCGCACGCAGTTGATCGTATAACATTAAAATCTCACAATCTCCCGACCGATTCAGAAGACATGCTGGAACTTGTAGACGAAGTCTTCGAAAGAAGAGGTGAAGACTTTGGTCTTCACGAAGTTTACAAAGATTCTGTGCGTGCGCATGGCAGAGTGGTCTTTGACTCCAAGCAACCGTGGCCGCGTTGCTATGTACACACTATATTCCCAATTTGAGATCCAACCGAGACGATATTCTGTGCTGCAAATAAATTTGCAGGGTTAAGAATTGGTTAGGTCCGAAATACGGAAAATCATGGAGAAACAAAATATTGACTTGTTATACATCCAAGAGCCCTATACAATAAAAGGGAAATTAAAAAACATACCAACCGCTGCACACGTGGCGATGTTCGGTGCGAATCCAAAGGCGACAATAATAAACTTAAATAAACCCATGCACATGTTCGAAATAGCTCATTTGATGTGGATGAGTGGACGTCATGTGTGGAGCTATTAACAGAGGAACAAAAATAACAGTGGTCTACATGTACTTTAAATTCCACCACGAAACTGATCCCTATAAAAATAAATTGGAAAATATTCTGAATCAATATCATGATCATAAAATCTAATAACAATAGACGCAAATACCAAATCTCTGCTCTGGCACAGTGACATAATTAAGGGTAGAGACAAGAAAAGAGGAGAATAATTAGAGGATCTTAAAATAGCACATAATGTGCTAGTACATAATAAGGAGGTAGAACTCCCAACACATAGAAACCATGCCGCAGCAGAGACAAATATAGACATAAAGCTAACAACAAGAAATTAGGCATATAGTATCATAATCTGGAAAGTCATGGATGGGAGTACACGCAGTGATCAAAACTCAATTAATTTCGTAATCGAAACACAAGAGAATGCAGCACAGAACATCGAGAAGCCTTAAAAACACCTGAGATACAATCCCGGCAAAATAAATTGAGAACGCTTCGTGCAAAAACTTTTTTTTTTCAGATATCTTGAAGTAATAACAAGAATCATAGAAGAAATTACCATAAAAACACTAGGGTCAGTGCCGCTACAGGGTAAACTGAGAACTAAAGCAAGAGCACCATTTTGGTGCAATGAATTGGAGAGAACAAGGAGAATGGTCAGGGCAAAAATAAACAACTATCAAAAGGCCAGGGACCCAATACTCAGGAGAAACAGATTGGAACATTATAGACTGGTTAAAAAGAATGTAAAGAGAAAATACAAACCAGGAAACAAGAAACCTAGGACAGATATGTGGAAAGCAACTCAGCGCTTGATGCCTGGGGGAAGGGGACATGTAAGCTGTCTCTAGAGAAAATAACATCTCCAACACTTCTAACAACCATTAAAAAGCAAAACGGAAATTTTACACCAACTTGGAGAGAATCAGCTAAGAAACTAATTCCAAAAGATGAAGAATCGGAGCATAATGAAGACAACAAAATTGTAAGGAAATGGATGAAAGAAATATTCAAATTACTAGACAGCAAAAAAACTAGAAAAGGATCTCATTAAAATAGAAAATATAGATATTGAAATAGCTAAAAAAAAACACTAAAAATCCAAAAGGCCCCTGGACCTGATGGTATCGAAGCTGAAATATAAACGTAAAAAGATATTTGGGCACCGTGACTGGCTAGACTCCTCACGAAGTGCCATAGACAGAGAAAATTTCCAAACCGATGGAAAGAAGCCAATCTTGTCATGTTTTAGAGAGCCTAGAAAAAGATAAACTCAACCCAAGATCCTACCGCCCAATCTGTCTCCTTAACGTAATAAGCAAAATCTATGAAAAGGTACAGGACCTGTCTGGAGGACGATACACTCCAGTTCGGATTCCGCAAAGGCAAGTCAACGCACGACGCATTGAACAACTTCTGCGACTGCGTGAGGGGAACGGTTGGCAAATACGCGATGGCTTTTTTCGTGGACATAAAGGGTGTCTTTGCTACAACTGCCAGCTGACCTATGGGCGACACACATGAACTATTGTGATAGCAGGAGAATATGTTTCTGAGCGCCGGGGAAGATATAAATAAGAGAACCAAATAAAGGATGTCCACAGGGATCGCTATGTGGACTAATATTCTGGGACATCTGTATCGACCCCTGTGTGAATAAATTGAACAACATGAAAGAAACTAGATCAGTTATTGCCTATGCGGAAGATGTAGCAGTAATAATATAGGCCAATTGAAGAAACGAAATTGAGAACAAGTTAAACAAAGTATTGGAGGTAATTGAAGAATAATGAGACATAAATAAATTGCAAATATCCATTGTTAAAACAAAATACATGATCTTTAATTAGAAGGGATCCAATAATAAAGTATAATAATAACAAAATAAGCAGAGTAAACACTTTTAAATATCTTGGAATAACTTTCGACGAGAGTTAAATTTCCAAGAGTACATTGACGTAAAAAATAAACAAAATCGGTCAAAAATGATAACCCTGGCAAGCGGTCTAAGGCCAACAACTCGAAATTCCCGGTTTCGAGTCCCGACAGGGGCATGGGTGTTTGTGGATAAAGATAAAAGATAAAATGAATTTTATGGGCGGTAACAGCACTATGGCTTACGCCCGTCCCGATACGGGGAAGCCCCTTATCTTTGTCACGTCTAAAAATTGCTGTTAACTAAAATAATAAAAGAATATAAAAGATGAAGATGTAAAAGGTCTTCACAATCAGCACACTGGTGTAAATGGCCAGAATAAAAACCAAGCCTGTAAACGGGCCTTTACAAATAAAACAAACTACACTATAAAACTTAATGGAAGCCTGTAAATGGGACTTCACAAGATAAAACAAAACTACACTATAAAAATTAACAGCAAAGGTGCATAATCATATAAAATAAACGGAAATCATAAAAATCTTCAAAAACAAGTAAAAGATTACCGTTTAA
>JAGDQP010040694.1:4024-17198 GCA_022664845.1 Lepisma saccharinum | reverse complement strand
CTTTCACATATATTTTTTTGAACGATATTGCTCATGGTCACCTGACAAGTTTTTCGTGATTTTGCCCGATTTGAGATGAAAAGGCCCTAGGCATATATCATTGACAAATAAATAAGGCTTATATGTTTCGTTTGAAAACTCTTGAGCACACAGGGAATGTTACGTTCCTCCCACATTTTTTTCCAGGCCATAAAATTAACCCGACTTGTCTCTTAATGTGACAACAGTGAGTGCGAGAGGTTTTTCTATGTTGCTCCATTAGACTTGCAACAAAGGGGGACTTTGATTCTTCTTCCGGATAAACTTTACTTTATCACCCGCGCCTTTCGCAACCTACTGAGTCGTACCTACGCTCTATTCTATGTATTACCTTCTCAATAATAACCACACACTTCCAAAAATATGTATCGACTGCCCCAATCCACAAAGGAGGTACAAAAACCCATGTGTAATTACTACTTCCATACATACGCGCTCGACTTGATCAAAACGAAAAACATGGATGCTGCGGATGAATATTAATGGCGGCAAACACGCACTCGATGGTGGCTCATTTTAAGGTTTGTTCATTTTTACTATATTTCGGAACATGGGTTAAGTTGGTACAGGTAAGTTAGAAAAATCAGATTAGTTCATTTTTTATAATATTAGGTAAGATTTACTTTATCTACTCCAAAGAATGTAAAATTTACAAGAGAAAGATAATGTTAAGAAAGTGTTTAGCACTATAATAAGGTTGAAAGACGTAAGATATACGTGGGGCTATTATTCCGAAGAACCCCTACAATTATTTTCTGTTCATTTTCGTATGAAAGTCGCTAGTAACGTTCTTGGTTATAATTTATAAGCTCTTATGCCGATTTATTGCTTTATTTTTATGTCAATCGAAAGATTACGGCTTTCTTTACTGTTACTTCGTGACTTAAATGTGCCATCTTATTCGTTTCCCTGTTATGTTCACTTAATGTATTTTTGCGCTGTCAAGTAGTTCAATGCATCAATAGCTTTTGCTCTTTTTTTTTACTGTTTACAAGTTAATCTTCAGTGGGTCAGGTTAGGTTAGGTACGAAAGGTTTTTTTTAAAAAAAAATAAATACACATTTTGAAATTTTACACAGTTGGATAGACTGATGCCGCGTCTACTTCACAGCTCAACACTTAAGCTAATTATAAGTAGTCCAACATTCAAATGATCTTTCTTGTGATTTAACTCACTTCTAATAGATTTTTTTCTTTTTTGTTCGCACTTCACAAGTGATTAACCTACCCATTTTTCTTGTAAATTTTCCTAATTTTTACTATTTCTGGATCGGACCTGCGGAATTCAACCCTACGTGAGACTATATGAACTTCCATCATGGGTGAGGACTGATTGCCAAATGCGAAAAATGCGTGACTTTTTTTTTTAACCTAAACTAACCCATCCCACTGAAGTTTAACTTGTAAACAGTAAATGCCAAAAAAAAAAAAAGAAAGAAAAAGCGATCTCAGTGTAACGCCATTAGCATTTCTTCGTGTGCCACCATATCCAGCTATGAATCAAATGAAGTGAGTATTTTACGAATTATTAGTGTGGTTTCCGTAACAGGCTTCCTCTCGCCGGGTAAAATGTAGTTTCGGCGTGCCAACATATATTTATATGTTTAAACAGTTTTTCTCATTATTGTCTTTGCAAATTTTCTTGGTTACATTAGCTTAGGTGAGGTTAAGTTAGGCTGGCCACCCGAAACTAAACTAGAACCTGTCGCTACATGCCTGGTTGTGCGTTTAGATTTGCCACGAATTCTTTTTTCCTTTTTGAATGAGTTGTATAGACCGTAAAATATTGGTCAGTACTGGCTCAGTTTCGAGTAAATAAAGTAAACTTTATCCCTTCTTTCTTATTTGTTTGTTAGCGACATTATTCTAAAATCTTGGTTAATCCATGATACGACCGTAAATTCCAGCAATCAAAAAAGTTAAATACCAATACTTACAAAGTTCTTTCTGTTTAGAAGTATCGCGTTTACTTCTAATAGCATCAGGTCAGGTCAGCAGCCAGTTTGAATTAATTCTGTTTCGAATCTGCTGAATCAATTCGAAGAAAATCATCCTAAATACAAAACACAACATTCCGATATGCTGATGAAACGCAGAATTGCAGATTTCTCTTGAACAGCTGGCGTTGTTTTGTTGTTTCCTTGTAGTCATAGTAACAGCAATGTTGCTCAACATACTACAAAAAAAACCAATTTCTTTTAATAAATCCCGAACTTGTCTCAATTGTAACACCAACGATTAACGTCTCAGGGAAGCACTTGTTTCCAAAGTTCCACCCACTGCCGCTGCCGCGCAGGCGCAGAACTCCTTGAATTATTAGTACCACCGGCAACTGGTAGCTTGGCAGTTGGCTTGGTGGTCAACGTATTGGGAAGCTGATAGAGAGGTCCTGGGATTGAACCCTGGCGTCGTTACTTGTACATCATTATTTCAAGAAAATTAACATTTTTTTTCTTTTTTACGTATATACGCATTAGGAAATTTAATAAAAGTAGTGACCAAGGGCACTTGGAGGTTAGGTATGTCAAGTTCGTTTTTTTTATTTCACACACGACTTGCACAAAGACATTGTTTCCACGTGCGCTCGCCTTAGACATGCTGCACAGATTCTTCCTTCAGCGCCATAATGGCAAAAAAAAGTAGCAAGAAACGATTCGCGTATAATAATAATTCGCAGCCATATTCAATCCGCTACTGGATAAGGTTTCTCACAGGAGTTGGTCTAAAGCTCTCAAGCTGACGAGGGGTGTTGGGAGAGGTGAGCCGAAATCTCTCAACTATGATCGCCACTGTACCTTCCCAATTGCATCACGATTCTGGGTGCGCACCGTTCCAGACAATCTCGCTTTAAACAAAAAAAACCTTGGCAGAGCTGGGAATCGAACCCGTGACCTCACGATCAGCAGTCAGCGACGGTAACAACTAGACCTCGGGACGGTCAAGATATAAATAAATAAATTACAGCTATATTCGATCCACTACTGGATGAGGCCTCTCCCCGGAGAGAAGAGATTGGCCTACAGTTCCAACGCTAAACACGTGGGTTCAGTCAGACGATCGGAAATGTTCTGCAGTTCTCGGTTTCATGACGTATGTAGGAGTTCCTTTGCTACATAGCGAACGCAGCTATTTACAGACTTTTAATTCGCGTTTACTAAAGTAGACATTATGTAACCAATAAACAATATATATTTACCACATTGAAATCCTGTCGCACCAGGCAAATGCCAGGATGGCACCTTCAACATAGGCCATGGCCGACACCTTCAGCCTGAGATGCCTAAAGACCATAAATAAATTTAAAAAAATAACCTTCAATACAATATGTAGATCCTACATAGAGCGTTAGCTTAGCAATTGGAAGGCCATGAGAACGATCACAACGGCTGTGCATGCTGGCTGAGGGTTTTCTCAGCTTTTTTTTTGTCAGCCCAGGCAAATTCCGGGATGGTTCTTTCAAAGTAGGCCCATGGTTGACTTCCATCCCTTATCCCGCCCTAAGTCAAAGTTGCCTAAAGACCGTAATTAAAATCAAAATATAGATTGTGCTACGACAGAAAACTTAGTACATTTTAGGATATGGAATATTTAAACAAGAAGTCTAGATTTTACTAATAAAACTCTTTTTCTGATTATCGTTGTGGTTGATTTATTTTGAATCCGATGATTGTTTAGTAAGTAGTGTTGCTCATAAAAGATATGCAGAAAGAAGATTGGGGGAAACATTTTTAGATGACATGCGCGAAACATAATTGCAAAAACGTAGAGAATGTTTAGAAATCACCACAATGCTATCTTAGTGGACTACCATAACAAAGTTGCAGTTTGAAATATTTCCATATATCTGGTGTAGTAAAAAGTAATCCATTATTTTGCCAATAGATGGCTTCACTGATCTGTATCTCGCGTTGTATAAGTCCGATCGGGTTCAACGAGATGGCGTTCAAACGATGAGATTGCGTACTACAAACACTGTTCAGATAGTTGTGATGAGTTGACTCAGTGTTGTGTGAGCGCGCGTCAAAATGGACACTAGCAAAGAGAAAATACGCTATATTTTACAGTTTTTCTTCGATAAAGGCGAAAACGCAAGCAAGGCGGCTGCAAATGTGAATAGTGTTTATGGTCCTGATACTGTAACAGCCAATCACGCGCAATTTTGGTTTCGTCGATTCCGTGCCGGTAATTTTGACGTCAAAGATGTACCACGCACTGGAAGGCCAAGTGTCGAAAATGTCGATAAAATCATGGACATTCTCGCGTCCGACCGTCATGTAAGCACTGTTTCGATTGCCCAAGAGCTAAACATTGCACAAAAAACCGTGTGGAACCATTTGCATAAGGCTGGATACACAAAGAAGCTTGATGTATGGGTGCCACACGAGTTAACGCAAAACAACCTCATGGACCGAATTTCCATCTGCGAATCGCTGCTGAATCGCAACAAAAGCGACCCATTTCTGAAGCGGTTGGTGACTGGTGATGAAAAGTGGATCACTTACGACAACGTCACGCGAAAACGGTCGTGGTCGAAGCGCGGTGCGCCGGCGCAAACGGTGCCCAAGCCAGGATTGACGGCCAGGAAGGTTTTGCTGTGTGTTTGGTGGGATTGGCATTGAATTATCTACTATGAGCTGCTCCCCTACGGCCAAACCCTTAACTCGGAACTATACTGTCAACAATTGGACCTTCTGAAAGCAGCAATCGCCCAGCTTTGGCCAATAGGAGAGGCATTGTGTTCCACCAGGACAACGCCAGGCCACACACATCGATAGTGACTCGCCAGAAGCTCCGGGAGCTTGGTTGGGAGGTTCTTATGCATCCACCTTATAGTCCGGACCTGGCACCGAGTGATTACCATCTGTTCCTGTCCATGGCGAACACGTTTGCTGGTGAAAAATTCGCTTCAAGAGAGGCTTGTGAAAATCGACTGTCAATTTTTTGCCAATAGGGACAAGGGCTTCTATGAGAGAGGCATCATGATATTACCTTCCAAATGGCAACACGTTATCGAACAAAACGGCGCATATGTGACCTAAATCGGATCATTCTAACTATGGTAAGTCAAGCCTTCCATGTCATGCAAAAATAATGGATTACTTTTTACTACACCAGACATTTTTCACCCCAGTAGCACACATACGTGTTTTCAACGTTGATTTTAGGTTCGTTTCGTTAATTACCCATTACCGTTTTTTTTAAAAAAAAAAACGTTTATTTTTAAATTATATTTCAGCAAGACGCTATTGGCTTGATAAGAAGTTAATACAATGTGTATTTAATGTTACTTTCAACTATGGTATATTTTGTTTAATGCACTTCTTACTAAAGTTATGTCAAAAATATAATTAAGAACTAATTGAATGACACAAACTAATTTTGGTGTTCTCATGTGCACGTTAAAAACCGATTAAATTTTAAACCACAGTATAACGAAGTTAGAATTTCGTTGATACGACGTTAATGTGATGTGCTTTCAACTATCATTCATACTATGTGCTAGATTTCGTTTCACACTTGTATTTTTAACTGCTTAAACGTTATAATTAAAAGCAAATACAATGAAAATAACTATATACTTCAAGTTCTTATTTGCATGTTGAAAACAGGTTGAATTTTAAACTATTTCAACGAACATTTAATTTCAACGATACCGTAAAAGAGTAGTGGCATCTCCAGGTGGATTCTTGGATAAGCGGTCAACGCGTCGAACTACCAACGAGAAGTGCAGAACGTTCCAATGTTCGAACCTAACAGCGGCTGTTCGGATTATTTACTGTTGGAAAACTAACGCCGCATGTTGTGATAAAAGCAACGGATAAAATGAAACTAAATGTGTGTGTACCAATATACAGCATTCATGCTCTGTTTTGGCCAACTAAACCCGTTTCCTGTAAACCATTATTGAACGTCGAATAAACCTTTGAAAAGGCGAACATTTAGGTACATTTACGTTAGCATAACATTTCGGTGCTAAAGTTTAATCTAAATATTTTCAACGTTTGTGTGCTACTGGGGCAGGCAGTCCGTCTAACCTTAAGCACTATCTACCATATTCTTTACCACTCACTTCGCCTACACCTAAGTCACATTCAGAAAAACGCGAAAGAAAACGCAATCACCAACTAATATTCACCATGAGGAATCTATCCCGTTCCTGGACAGTAACCGAAATTAGGTACATCAGCATTGTAGAATAAGCTCCGAGGTAGTGTGTCTGTGAACCCTCCAAAATCTAAACTGCGACATCATTCCTGAACCGAGCAACAAACCTCGTCGGTTCAACCAAAGTCTAATCCACACACACATCAACCGCCTACCGGAGAACCCCATAGTCGGACCGTCGAACGTTAGCCACTAAGATAGTACAAAGCTATATCAAGCCCAGCGAGAGTTAATACATGACGCAAGAATTTTGACAGAGAACCAATAGCTACTGACTATCCCGTGTTATGCTATTCAAGTATGAACTATCAAACTGAAATTCATTTCGAAACACGCTTCACATGCACCAGGAAAGGTAGACGTTTACGGAGAAAGATGGAGTACCTTCTCAACGGAATAACACAAATAAACAGACACTAAATAATTCTTCAAAGTATTAACTAGTTTTCAAATAAAACTTAACCCCTTAAATATTGGGTAAAAACATAATTTTATTTCCTCTATAGGAAAACGTTGTACGAGAAGATACAACAAAATTTCTATTTGTATAGATTTATAATTGAAATTATGGAAGAAAAAATACATTTCAAAACAACAATCGGTATCGAAATACCGAGTAAAATTTATACTTTCCGTCAAAATTTATAATTTACGAAGCGAACAAAAATAATACATTGAACGCTCAACGTCAAAACGGAGCCCAAACCAGAGTTTATAGCATTTATCTATTAATAAATAAACTTGCTTTTCAAAGCTTTTTATTTTACTCCAGTCATAATTTGTTCTTTTCAAACGGAGTTTCCTATCTTCCACCTTTTCTTTACTCGCATATTCGTCTAAGAACGCTACACAGAAATCTTTGAAATTATGAACGTAAAGTGCCTTAGATTGGAACCAACCCGTTGCTTGTCCAATCATAGCGTTTTGTATCAAGTTCATTCTGCTACGTGCGTCCAATTTAAACAATGACAAATAAGTAGAAAAATATCCTAAGTAAGACGTTAGACTTCTTTCTGTAATCTCCCCTCTCCATCTCGGGACACGTTATGTATTTCAAAGAAGGTTCTTTTGGTGATTAATTTCATAATTGTTGCATTAACTCGCTAACAAATTCTTCTCTTCAGTTATTTCGACTATCTTTTGTTAATGATGTATGACCTATATCTAAAGAGATACATTGTCTTTATACGTGTCCTGTACTCCCTGGTTTCAATTTCTAAAGGAAGCATGTAATGGTCTTTCTAATTCTTTGGTTACAGAAGTGGCATCTTCATGATTAGTTCCCGTAATACAAGATATTCCACCTTCACATCTTACTGTCATCTCAGGTTCCATGCAGTCTGTTATCACCCGATGATCTACATTTAACACCCGTTGTCAACTTCAACTTTCAGTTCTTCTATCTGTAAATTTTGACTCTGAACTTCCTTGTGACACTCATTTGAATTACGCTTTCATTCTTCATAATAACTTTCGATTTTACGATTAGTCATATCAAATTTCTAAATAAGATCATCTTGTACCTTTTGAATCTTAATATCCATATCATTATGAAGCTGTTCAAACAGAGCATTTATCCAATCTTCAAACATCTTTTGTTCTTCTTTCTTTTGTTTTCGACGCTCCTCCTTTTCGCGTAATTCCACTCGACGTTTTCTTTCTCCTCTACTTGCCTTTTCATTACATCCTCTATCATACTGAGTAATTGTCTGTGAAAGGGATTCATAACCTGTGCTGCACTTTTATTTTGTATTGTATCCTGTATATTTAAAGTACCATGAATATCTTCTCCTGTCACACGCCTTTCTCCATCAAATTTCGAAAGTTTTTCTTGTATAGCGTATATTTCCTTCCATTTCTCCATCACTTCCGTCATCTAATTTAAGATCATTTCTGTTCTCGAACATATTAACATTGAATGGAATGAATAACTGTTACGATATATATATGGTCAAAATTTTCTATCACAGAGATTTATAGAAATAAATGCGCGTACAGTATGTGATAATAATTTTAGTTATTGCCAACTTCTGTACAGGAAATAATCACATGCAAAGAAAATGAAAATACCATTTATCGAACTCCATACAAATGAATTTGTTTACAATACTACTCTTGACTGATTAAAACAATCAATTCACATGATCATATGTATGGATTACAGCTTCACTATACATTAAACCAAAAAGAAAAGAGTGAAGTGTGTTCCCAATAAGCGCTACTTTCTAGTAACAGCGTATTGAGAATCTTATGAACTGGAATAAGTACAGTGGTATTTCAAATAAGCCGTCTTATCAGATTAAAATATCATTCCAACAATCCTAACAAAGCATAACTTAATAGATATAAAATAACTTTTCTGTATTTAACGTAAGGCATACTATGTATACTTCTATATCCCCTCTATGTCCTTTTGTCAATTCACAGAAGAAAATAAACACGGTGCCCACAAAATTTGTGAATTTAAATTTCCTGACCATATTTAAAAAAAAAAAAAAAATCCGGATTCTCAGACTATCCAATATCATACTTTTGCAAAATATTTTTTTCTTTTACATGCAGTCTCCACTAGCACCATAGCTGCCCAACTCTCATTTGAGTACCAAATTGTATGATTTTATTACTTCTTTACAATTCAAAATTCAATAAAATTTCAGGAACAAAGTTTTTACTAAAATATTTTGCAAAGGTACTGATTTAAATAACCCAATTACATTTTTCCATCATGAACATGTTATGTTAGGGCAAATCAAAGAAAATGCTAACTATAACAACATAATTCTATGAATATAAGCAATGACAATAACTAAACAATATCACCAGAACGAAAACGGAAGTTTCAACGATGTCCACAGATGTTAATTATCCAACTTCCGGAAGGGTTTAATTTCCTGAGAAAGTTCGTATTGCTTCATTTCAGATTTTTCTCTCAACTTCTTTAGCTCATCTTCCAGTTTCTTTATTTCATTCATGAACCTTCCTTTTTTCAGAATTATTCTCTTCTATTTTCTTAGCATCCAGATAATCTTTATATCGCCTCCGAGCAGATCTTACATATGTGAGCATTTTCTATGTGATGACAATACTATGGATTCCTTTGCAATTGATAACAGCATCATGCACTCTATTCAGTGCTAATATTGTATGTTCACATTGGTTTTCAATAAGAACAGGTTGATTCAGAAACCACCCTGAACTGTAGCATTTCCGTGGGTAACTCATCTTTACCACTTTCCACAGGGAGGAGTATTTTTGGTTGTTTGAAAGCAGTGAAGCATAGAAATTACTTGCTTGTCTTGGAGATATGTTTCAAAGCTTTGTGAAAATGATGTTCTGGCATCTTCACACAGTAGTGAGTACTCGCTTTATACATTTTCTGCGAGGTCCTCTGGTACTCTTTTAGCTTCGAACAAACAGTGAAGGAGGCATTTGAACCTTGTGTAACCAACCTGTGATTGATTTAAAATTACACGAGGATCCAGGGAAGACAATCCTCTGACTACCACAAGGGGCTTCTTTCTTTTAATTTCTCAACCGTGGTTCTCAAAAATGTCTCACATTCCTTTCGGAATTGCAACAATTTAAGTTTAGTTGCGTGCACCTCTTTTAGGAACTTTTGGGTCTGGAAGCTGACATCAACTTTATCTACAGGAACGACACTGGAAGCAATGCCAGACTTAGCTCAGGTACGCCCGTGATCGCCAATCCACGTGCTCACAAGATATGAGCCGCTGAGGGAAAATTTCCTAACGCAGCGGTAGATTTTGTACTTTTTCGTGAGCAATCTTGAAATTCGTGACATTTCCTGATTGTGGGCACCCTGATAAATTGTTGTATTTACCCGTCCTCGAATCAATCTCCAACACATTCATATTATTGTTGAAAGACAACAGCAAATAATTTGGCATTGATAACTTGACTACTTATATGCCTTTTAGTTATATTTTAAAACTATAATGTACCATGTTAAATAAAATTTATCAGAAGGAACTAATTCTCATAAGACTCCTTCTATTATAAAACATCATAAACAAAAGCATTAAATTACTATCGATATTCATGAAAAACAGGTTTTAGTCTCGAGAGACAAGTCTCGGTACCATGCCTAAGTTGAACGACGATTAAATTAAATAGAAAACGGGAAGGAAAGATGGAGAATGAAATAAAACGTAAAAAAAAAATAATAATTAAAGAATGAAACGAAGAACACCCTTCTGTAGACTACCCTTAAAAAATGAAAGCTACGTTCTGATTAGCGGCATCCCTTTTGAACTGACCAAATGCCGAAGCTTCAAAAAGCGAAGATGCTGAACGATTAATAATCTCCGACTTTGAACTTTCGAATAGAAGCAACGCTGTAAACAGGAAATAAGATGATTTCCTAGGCGGAAGGGTTTTTCCTCACTCATACCAGCCAAATGCCGGGATGGCACCTTCAACATAGGCCCTGACCAACACCTTACCGAATCCTTTCCCCTCCTCTGAGCCTTAGATGACTAAAGACCACAAATAAATTCAAACTTTTGTGCGGAAGTAGACTCGATTAAAGAAAACGAAAGAAAGTAACTGAATACTCAAAACGTAAAGGAAGGTAGGCAAGATATGCAATGTCCGACCGTTGGCGATTGAGTCATTGCAACGTGCGCAAGTAGAAAAGCAGTTTTCTTCCTCCAACACCTGTGAAGCAATAGAAGGGTGTACGGGAAGAATGATCAACTTTTAAAATTGGACTTCGGTCGTTCTTCCCATGTATCCTTCCTTCAATTGGCAGCTGTTCTGATAGAAGAGAACGGTACATTTTTGATGGAGGCTATTAAAAAACAGTCTAAATGTATTCCAAGAAGCACAAAATCTATTTTACACAAATTATGGTCCAACACGTTTTGAAAAAAATAAAATAAAATGGTCCACGTTCACATTATTTTGTTAAACTTCGGTAAGTATATAGTGTGTCTGGGTTTATTATCTTACTTTCTGGAACATATTATCCCCCTCGACAAACATTCATATCAGAAATTACCTGAACACGTCAGTGAAATTGCTTAAGTTTGTGTGGTAACTTTTCTTTTATTAAAATAATTGTTATAACATTTTTACAAAATATACTAGGAAATTCAACCCTTTAAGTGTTGCTATCACTAACTGACAAATATGTAGCATTACATCATGCCACTCAGAAATATGTTGAATATTAAAATTTTCATAATAACATAAAGCATTTTACAGCTCAAGATTCTTCGGATAAAAATATTACACTTTTTGTTACATCATTATTATATGATTTTGCATATGTATCTTGTTGCGTCTCCGCCCGTGACCGGTGAAAGCGATGAGGCTGAAGGCGTTGCGGAGATGCGAACAGATAGGGATTTGTACCTGATCTCGTAAGATGAAGGTGTTCCCAGGTGGTTGAAGAACAATCAAACGCTGATCTTCTATTCCCCATTTATTACTAACGATAATAATTACAAGATGAAGAGGATAAAGATGATAATGAAATCGACGTTGTAAACTTTTCACAATATTACAAAATTGATGTATTCACATTTATATATTTATATAATGGATAAGCACATGCTAATGGCATAAGACGCGTCGGTAAGTAATAACTGACGAGGCGTCTAAATGGCATAATACTTTTCAATTTCTATTATTTTATTTCTTTCTTTCTCTTTTTCCTTTTTTTTACAGGTTATATATATATATATATATATATAATTGATTATAAAGTAATAAGGGTGATTAATTGTCGTTCGTTTTATTTTATCTTCTCTTAAAAGAAATTTTGAGATTATGTTTTTCAGTATTTTTTTGATATTTTAAGGGGTTCTAATGGGATCTTTTGGGAAGAGCTCCTGTTGACTTGTGTCCTTCTGGTGAATTGGGTCTGATGTGCCCGAACTGCAGGCCAATTTCCCAGTGTGTGGTCGGATTGGTGGAAAGAGGTATCTCGGTAGTTTCTCATGTAAATGAGTAGTCGTCTTCCTCCTGGCTGCTGGTGGTGGTTGTCCTCCTAGTTCCCAGTAGGTGGAGTTGTTCCTCGGTTCTTCTATTCTGCAAGGGTTAGCATAAATTCATTGACTTCGTCTTGGGTGTAGAACTTTGGGTGGTGGATTGGTTCCGTGGGATACCGGTACATACTTTCAATGTTCTTTTTACTCACTACGGTATATTCGTTAGTGATATTATTTTCTTCTTTTAATTTCATGTATCCTCGTACCACAGATTCTCCTTTAATTGTTTCTACCTGATGTTCCACCGGTAGTGCTTTGGAACTTACTACTAGCATATTTACGTCAGTACGAAGCAACGCTTCTTTTTCCTCATCAATCATCTTATCGAATTTCTCGAAAACGTGGCTCATGATGTTGGTGTGCTGAGTTTAGGGAGCTATGAATATACGAGTATCCTAAGTTCTCTTTATATAAGCTACGCAAACTTGACCTACTGATCCCAAACTATCTGGTGTAGTAAAAAGTAATCCATTATTTTTGCATGACATTGAAGGCTTGACTTACCATAGTTAGAATGATCCGATTTAGGTCACATATGCGCCGTTTTGTTCGATAACGTGTTGCCATTTGGAAGGTAATATCATGATGCCTCTCTCATAGAAGCCCTTGTCCCTACTGGCAAAAAATTGAGACAGTCGATTTTCACAAGCCTCTCTTGAAGCGAATTTCTCACCAGCAAACGTGTTCGCCATGGACAGGAACAGATGGTAATCACTCGGTGCCAGGTCCGGACTATAAGGTGGATGCATAAGAACCTCCCAACCAAGCTCCCGGAGCTTCTGGCGAGTCACTATCGATGTGTGTGGCCTGGCGTTGTCCTGGTGGAACACAATGCCTCTCCTATTGGCCAAAGCTGGGCGATTGCTGCCTTCAGACGGTCCAATTGTTGACAGTATAGTTCCGAGTTAAGGGTTTGGCCGTAGGGGAGCAGCTCATAGTAGATAATTCCCTGCCAA
>JAGDQP010040693.1:800-17199 GCA_022664845.1 Lepisma saccharinum | reverse complement strand
CGTTTCGCATAACCTTTTTTCAACTGGTAGGAGAGAAAATGGACAGAGCGGACAGGTGCGCGATTGGTGTTAAGTAAACGCCATAATGTCATCAGATGCAGGGTGACAGTGTGGCCAGGTTATGGAGGTGGAAAAATGACTAGATAGGTCGGAGAAAACACCAAGTGTCGAGGAAACTGCGAAGGTTACTAGGAGCAGGTAAGGGGTTTCCTGAAGGAATAAGAGGGTAAAGAATTAGATGGGAGGGGAAATCATAATAATAATATTAAATATGAAGGGGAAAATAAAAAAAATATATATATAAAAATCGAATAAAAGTGCAACTAGAGACGGAGAAAGAAGAAAAAGAAAGAAGACGACATTGCGCTGCAGGGAGTTACAGGCAGTTGAGACCGGGTTCATGGTTGGTGGAACGGATAGAGATGTACGTCTGCTCCCATCTCTTTCTAACTGGCGGGTGAGTCAGGGTTCAGGACTTTCAGGATTCTGACTCGAAAGGTTTCGTCAAAGGTGCAGCCGTGATAAGAAGTGTGTTCAGGTATGGGGAGGTGCGGAAGTTGAGATTTGGAGTAGTAGCGATGGTTGTTGATGCGGAATGTTAGAGGAGTTTGGGTTTCGTCAACGTAGAAGGCGGTACATAGGTCACAGAGTAGGAGATAAACGAGGTTGGAAGATACGCAACTGCCGGACTGACGGAAAGAGTATGTCTTGTGAGTGACAGGATGTACGAAGGAAAGACTGGGATAAAGAATAGCGTGGTCTGTTGCACTTGCCATGTTTGGGGGCCAGTTCTGGTGAGAATCGTGTTGAGATTCAGAGGTCTGCGGTAGACTATTTTGGGGCATGACGGAAAAACTCTTTCAGTTTCAAGTGACGCAGCGAGTATGGGGTTGCGTCAGTTCGAGGTGCTTTTGCAGGACCTGAAGGCTGGGGTGGTAGTGGGTGAGAAGATAGGGAGCGGAGGGAGCTTTGCGGGGAGGTCGGTTGGAGTTAGAGTGATTACGGGCACGGTCCAGTTGTTTACGAATGAGGTGTTTGGGATATCCACGGTCAGTGAGAGCTGAGGAGAGGATACTGAAATAGTTTTGGAGCAGGTCATAAAAGGAACAGATGCAGGAACCCCGGACAGCAAGAGCGTATGGAAGAGAGCGTTTGGTATGGTATGGATGGGAGCTATTGAAATTGAGATACTGCATACTGTTGGTAGGTTTGATGTGAACGTCTGTCTCAAGTTGATTATTCTTGAGCCAGACATCCACATCAAGGAAAGTTATGTGTTCCTTCGAGAAGGACCAGGTGAACTTGACGGGGAAGGTGCAGTTAAGGTTTTGCAGAAATATTCCTAGAGAGTCTTGTCCGTGGGTCCAGATCAAGAAAATATCGTCGGTATAGGGAAGCCAGGTGAGAAGTTTGAGAAGTGTGTAGTTGAGTTATTGGGTCTCCAGGTGCCTCATGAAACGGTTGGCGTATAAAGCGGTCATGCGAGTTCCCATGGCTGTTCCTTTGATTTGCAGGAAATTTTAGTTCTCTAAGGTGAAGTTGTTCATGGTAAGGATAAACTGGTCTAGCTGAAGCAGAAATGATTTACTGGGTTTGCGAGGACTGGGGCGTGTGTCGAGGAAATGTTCAAGGGCAGCGAGGCCATGGGTGTGGGGAATGTGGGTATACAGTCACGTCACGTTGGCTGTAACTGAGATGGTGCCAAGTGGGAGAGAATCAGAGATAGAATGTATTGTGGCGAGGAAGTGGTTAGTATCCTTGATGTAGGGAGGGTCTTGACAAACGTTTGGAGATGTTGATCAATGAAGGCGGAGATTCTTTCAGCGGGAGAGACAATACTGGAAACGATGGGTCGGCCGGGACTACCAGGTTTATGGATTTTGGGAAGTAGGTAAAATTTAGGGGTTCTAGGATTGTTAGGACAGAATTTAGACACAGTGGAACGTGACAGCCCTTCATGGGTTCCATGCACTTGGAGGTAGGTGCGGATTCTATTAAGTAAGGATTTGGTGGGATCTTCCTCGAGAGGACGGTAGAAGGTAGGATCGGAAAGTTGTTTGAGGGCTTCAGATTGGTAGTCAGAGTAATTTATGACTACTGTGGTAGATCTCTTGTCAGCCGGGCGGATAATGATGGTCGGGAATAAAATAAATTAGAGAAATATACGAAGGTGGCGGGAAAACAAACAACAAAGGAGGAAAAATTCAAGGAAATGTCGAAAATACTCAGAACAGAATGACAGGAAAACACCAAGGACGGCGGTCAGGAAAACGTTTACAAAAAATTTTATTTTTTTAAAATAAATTGTAGTGCTTTGCTCAGCCATTATTTTATTTTACCTTCCATTCAAACACTAACCACGAATCAAGAAATACACTTATTCCAGAACATTAATAAATAATATATTCTCTACCATTTTGCACAACTGCCTCCAATTTTTCAGAGAACTCAACGGTCACTTTCTGGTTTCTGAGTGAAGAAAACATCAAACTCTGAACTAAGAGTTCAGTGTCGCGTTGTCGCAGAAGGAACTACAACACAATCCAATTACCACTGAATGGAATAGATTATGTTTCGAAGGTGCAAGGTCTGGGAAGTATGCGGATGTGGTAAGACATCCATCTCCAGCTTCTGAATGATTGTTTTCGCCGTGGTATATAATATTCTGTTAGATTTTAAATAGGTGTTATTGTTTCTCTTGCAAATATATAGAGAAAATAATATTATATAACTTTGGCATTATTACAAGATGTTAACCTATGAATTAACAAGTCCTGTTCATTCCAGTGCTCACATTTGTTTCTGTCCACAATATTTTTTTGCATTGTATCATTTGTTTCTAACACAAGATTCACTAATACTACATCTGACGTGGGTTCGAACTCCACGCCGAGCATCCTTACTGAAGTTCTCCACGGTTTTCTTTAGTTTCACATAGCAAACGCCATGGTGGCACATTAAATAAAGCATGGATATTATGACAATATTGCCTTGTATCCATCCTTAATAAAGAAAAACAAAGGTTTCTTACAAGGCTGAATTCTTTGAAAACAAAAATAACTTCGAACGTAACGGTTTCGGAAGTATGCCACTTCCTTCTTCAGACTACACTCTACAACTCACCTACAGAGTGTTGAAAATGCAGAAGAAATGTTAAGAGTTATTGAAGGTTAAGGCCAGGATATATTTTCGCGCTTAAACCATGAATAAAGTCATTCTCCCACAGACGGCGTGTTGAGGTGCTAGTCGTCGGGGGTAAAGTGTGAATTATGGCAACTAGGAAAGAGATGAAAATTGGTATTGTGGGACTCGGTGTGCAAGGAAACTGGGGCATCCGGTTTGTTGATAGTACAGAAGTGACGATGGTTGTTAATTCGAATGTTGAGAGCACAACTTGTTTCCCCCACACAAGAGGCATCACAGAACTTGCAGGTTAGGATGTATATAACATTAGGGGTGTGGCATGTACCCTTGGTTTAGGGTATACCGGCAATTAGCAGTATTGATAGTGATTGTGGGAGAAGTGATGAAAATGGAGCAGACCTTACATCTGGATCTCATGGCATGTATGGGCGCCGATTTGGGTTGGTGGCAAGGAGGGATTCGTACGGACCAAGATGTTTCTAACAAGGAGACCGTCAACATTGTCATGCCGAAACCTATCCTCAAATTTTTTGTACGTGCCGATTACTCCAAAATAACACTCCACACAAAATTTGAGGTGTCAATTCGAAGTGCAAATTGGCCAAAAAAAGGTCAAAATCCAGAAAATTTTGCTGCCATAATATGAATCAGGTTTGCTACTTGGTGGAGAGAAACGACCGTGCTTACTACGTGGAGAATGCAGAAACGAGTCGAGAGAAAAATGTCTGGGACGTGAAATGTACACTGCAGTGGTCCTAATTTTGTATTCTCTACTTGTGTGTTTAATTCTTGAAATGCATTTTTTTTTTTTTTTTTGTTACTCTCCTTTTCTAAAATCACATTAGAAATTCATAAATAATGTCATATCTCGACAGCCAATGACGTCGGCTTAGCAAATGAAAATTAAAGTTGTACTCACTAATCTATAATTATGATTGAAGACTGCAGTTTAGAGGAGATTTCAATGATTGCCGTATTAAATGGCGTTAATTCCTTGACAATGAAATTCTTACGATACAATACCTGTCTATTCGGAAACCCGTTCAAATTGAGTAGGAACTTCGATTGTGGTTTACTGAGCCACCACGACTTGTCATTATCTGTCAAAATATGACATCACTTATGATGAGACTGCTTTAACTTTGAGCGCTTGTAGCTTCAAAATACATGATTTGAAATTTTTTCAAAAGAAATTCTTTCTTGTTTTGATGCGAATAATCACCCCTCGAAGTTTTCCCCTTATTTTAGGGTTTGATTAATTGAATTCTTATTAACGTCCTAAACGAGCTGGTTAGCTTCTAAGGACGGAACCTACAGTTTTTGGAAAAGTAGGCTCCGAACCACTCCGTTCAATCAATACACCCCGGCCTGCGTGAATTTAAACCGTCACCACGCGCAATAAAAGCCAGCGTGCTAAGCTTTTGGCTACTCGGGGGTCACCGTTATTTCAAGAACGCACTACACAGGACATTAGCCTTAAATTATACTAATTCTACATGAAATTGAATTTCAAGGTCTTACAACCCCCAGACCCCTTTCATACGCCCCTGATCGAAATGTATCTTGGTATGTAATGTTCCGTAACCACTGGTTGGTTCAACCTGCTATAATTGCATAAAATAGGTTTCTATAGTTATGAAATATTCTTTAACACAGTAATTCCGCCAGACTGCCCCCCCCCCCCCCGTGGTGGGGGTCACCTCCAAATTTTCGACAATTCCCCTATTTTTTTTGCGGTCAAAAATCGATAAAAACCGTGCAAAACTCCACTTACACCCTCCCAATTTTGACTTTATACCCCCCAAACAAAATCCTTGCGGAATCCCTGCTCTGACATGTCCTAGCGAACCCATGAGTAGATTTGACGACGGCCCGACGCGATTTACTCATGAGGAATGGTCTATCACTCTTACTCGCACACGATTTACGCACCTAGAAACTTGTGTAACATGTAATACTGCAGACACAACAGGCACCACGTAAGTAAGTCAATCTAAAATTGTGCTTTTATATTGCATTATTACAGTTGGGAATAAAGAACTCCAAGTTATAGACAGAACTGCTATTTCAAGTATCAGTTTTAACACCTATTTGTACATAACACCTACTGTTATAACTGTTACGGAAAATAACACTAATGACCATCCCTACTCCACCTGGCACTCGGCCAGTGTAGCCAACTAGATTTATATTATGGCAGTAAAATTTTCCAATTTTTGACAATTTTTTTGGCCCACTTGTACTTTGAATTGGCACTTCAAATTTTATGTTGGGTGTTATTTTGGTGTAATCTACTCTTACAAAAACTTTGAAGGTAGGTTTCGGTATGACAATGTTGACGGTCTCCTTGTAAGATTAGGTGGATGTTGACAAACTAATCTAAGTTTGGTGGGGAATATTGATCTTGTGTCTGGGTCAGATTGGAGGATGTGAAAATTAGAGTGTAGGATTTGTTTGACCTTGGTTAGTTTAGGATGGAACTCGGTGATTAGAGCCGGTGGGTTGGATTTTTGAGTGGGTTAAGTGTGTGAGGATGCACGGCGGATCTGTTTGGTTAGAAGGGTAGCCTCGGTTGGCTAAAGCCTCCTGGAGGCGTTGGCTGTAAGTTTCAATAGTAGAGGTGGTGAAATTCAGGCGTTGTCCTCTGAGGGCAAGGGAGAAAGGAATGGCTTTCTTGGTGTAGTAAAGATGGTAACTTGAGTAGTGTAAATACGAGGGTTTGCAAAAAGTTCATGCAATCACATAGAAGAAATCCGCTCTGGAGAACTCTGACACCATGATGTTATTTGTCCTTCTCTACGTAGTCACCGAGCCTAATGACACATTTTTGCCATCGGCCCTTCACTTTCCGTTACTCTGTGTTGTAAAAGTCAGCAGTTTGGCTTTGAAACCACAGTTCAACCTCAGAAATCCCTAGTGTCAAAATGGCATCCTCTGAGTGCACGCTTCATTTCTGGGAAAAGAAAGAAGTCACTTGATGCTATGTCCGGTGAGTATGAGGAGTGGAACAGTATTTCAGATCATAATTTGTCATCATCATGGATGCATTGTCGGAATGAGCTGGCGCATTGTCTGCCAAAAGCTATACTCCTTTTTTGATCAATCCACGACGTTTCTTTTTCAGTTTCTCTCGTAACTTAGTCAGGAGATGGGAATAATAGGTAGTAGTAATAGTTTGACCCTGTGGTAGATAACTTGTCATGATGACTCCTTCACAGTCCCAGGAAACGGACAGCAACACCTTGGCAGCAGACTTCTGCACTCTTGCCTTTTTAGGGGAGGAGAGGAGGAATGTTTCCATTGTTTGCTCATTTTCTTTGTTTCTGGGTCATAAAGATAAACCCAAATTTCATCCATTGTCACTAGTCTGCCGAAAAAGTGCTCTTCATCCACCTCACAGCGATGCAACATTTCTCTTGCAGCGTCCTCGCGATTTCTCTTCTGGAGAGGTGTGAGCAGTCGTGACACCCGTCGTGCTGACACTTCCTGAAGATGCAACTGGTTGTGAATGATATTCCAGGCAGACCCATAACTAATACCTGTTGCACACATAACACTTTCAATGGTTACCCTCCTGTCTTCCAGTATGATGATCTCAACTTTCTCCGTCAAGGCGGTATCATCAGTGAAAGATGGTCTTCCAGTTCTAGGTGTGTCCGCGGTGGTCATGTGTCCAGTTGGAATTGTCGTTTCCACTTGAATACCATCTCATAGGATGGGCTTTCATCCCCATAGACTGCGTTCATCTCTTCGTGGATCTGCTTTGCTGATTTCCCCTGGAGATGGAGGAACTTAATGACGCTACGTGCCTCAAGCTTGTCAATCGTCGCACATTGAGTGATTTACCTGAAGAAAAAAAAGAAAGAGTTGCTTTAACGATTCCAGATTTTGCATGGTTAACATACAAGGACCTAACTATAAAATGCATATCCGAGAGGGTTCGTAGTTCATCACCTTCTAGGCGATTGCACGAACTTTTTGATAGCCCCTTCGTACTGCATATGGTTCGTGGGTTTTATGTGAACATAAGTGGTGAGGGTGATGTCCACGTCAGGAAATGTGACTCTTTTGACAGAAATCGACCAACTGAACTGGACAACATGGAATTGGTTCAGTTGTTCTAGGAATGTCTTGAGATTGGTTTCACCATGAGTACATAGCATCATTATATCATGCAAGAATCTTACCCAGAGTAGAGGAGTCAAAGGTTGAGTTTGCAGGCAATCATGTTCGAGCTTGCCCATAAACAGATTAGCATAAGAAGGTGCCATTCCCGTACCCATGGCTGTGCCTCGGACCTGAAGGTAGTGTTTGTCGTCAAACGTGAAGCTGTTACATGTGAGAACTAGGTTGGCCAGGTTCAGAACAAAAGCTGTGGTTGGCTATGAGGTTTAAACCTCTGCTTAAGAAAAAAATCCATAGCTGCTAGCCCATGGGCATGAGGAATGTTTGTATGTAAGGAAGTAACATCTATGGTGCAAAGCAAGATGCCACATCAGATGGCAAACCAACCCAACCCAACCCACAAGCAACGCAAAGCCCTTGTAGCGCTACGCGAGAACCATGACAAGGGATGGTCCTCCCAGCGGACAAGGGGTCCTCTACAGTAGTCTTAGACAAAGCTGACTACCTCCAGGAGGCTTACTGCCAACTATCCGATCCCAACAGCTACAAGCCCACCGCCACAGAACTAACCTGCATCCACCAACAGAAAATTGCGGATTTCATTACTGCTAATGGTCCTCATGAGGGCATATCTGAAATATCCATAAAGTAACTAATCCTGGACAGTCCACGTACCCGAACCTTTTACCTATTACCGAAGATCCACAAACCAGGTAACCCAGACAGACCCATTTTAGCCAGCTATAATTCCCCAATTGATCGCATTTCCGCCCTTGTTGACTCCTTCCTTCAACCACATGTTCGAACGCTGCCTGCCTACATACGCGACACCTACCACTTGTTAGAATTCATCCGTAAATTACCGCTCCTTCCTTCTGACGTACTGCTTTGCACCATAGATGTTACTTCCTTAACGACAGACCCAAACCTTAAATACCTACCACAGCTTTCCTTCTTAACCTGGCCAACCTAGTTCTCACATGTAACAGCTTCACCTTTGACGACAAACACTACCTTAAGATCCGAGGCACAACCATGGGTACGAGAATGTCACTTTCTTACGCTAATCTGTTTATAAACTCGAACATGATTTCGTGCAAACTCAGCTTTTGACCCTTCTACTCTGAGTAAGATTCTTGGATGATATAATGATGCTATGGACTCATGCTGAAACCAGTCTCAAGACATTCCTAGAACAACTGAACCAATTCCATGTTGTCCAATTCACTTGGTCTATTTCTGACAAAAGAGTCAAATTCTTTAAGGTGGACGTCACTGGAGAAAACAACTCTCTCACCACTTCCGTTCCCATAAAACCAACCAACCATATGCAGTATTTACACTACTCAAGTTACTATCCTTACCACACCAAGAAAGTCATTCCCTTCTCCCTTGACCACCTCTGCTGCTGAAACTTAAAACCAAAGCCTCCAGGAGACTAGTAAACCGAAGCTAACCTTGTATCCAAACAGATCCGCCGTGCATCCTCACACACTTAACCCACTCAAAAATCCAACCCACCGGCTCTAATCACCAAGTTCCATCCTAAACTAACCAAGGTCAAACAAATCCTACACTCTAATTTCCACATCCTCCAATCTGACCGAGACACAAGATCAATATTCCCCACCAAACCGAGATTAGTTTGTCAACATCCACCTAATCTTAGAAACATCTTGGTACGTACGAATCCCTCCTTGCTACCACCTCGAGTCAGCGCCCATACATGCTATGAGATCCAGATGTAAGGTTGCTCCATATTCATCACTTCTTCCACAATCACTATCAATACTGCTAATTGCCGGTACACCCTAAAGCAAGGGTACATGCCACACCCCTAATGTTATGTACATCCTAAACTGCATGTTCTGTGATGCCTTTAATGTGGGGGGAAACAAGTTGTGCTCTTAACATTCGAATTAACAACCATCGTCACTTCTGTACTATCAACAAACCGGATGCCCTAGTTTCCTTGCACACCGAGTTCCACAATACCAATTCTGATCTATCTTTCCTGGTTGCCATAATCCACGTTTTATCCGCTACGACCAGCACCACAACACGCCGTCTGTTTGAGAATGCATTTATTCATGGTTTGAGCGCGAAAATAAAATCTTGCCTTAACCTTCAATAACTCTAGCTCCCCTTTTCCTCTGAATTTTCAACACATTTCCATCCACGATTCCACCCTGTTCTTACACGCTATACAGTAATCTACTTACTACAGCAGTCAGTTATTCTCCAGTTTTGATGCATCGTCCGCTACGTGTTGCCACTGTGTTTTCTACCTTTTACGCTGTGGACACGTGCACTTCGCCCTCTTCCTGTATACTTGAAAATGTGCAGCTATGCACGAAATATCGCAGTGACTTTTAGATGTGTGAGATCTAATACGAAACTACAAGCTGTAAGTATTTTCCAGCATTTTCCTTTATTTTTTTTTAAATTACCTTAAATTGCCCTCTCGGCTTTGCTTTATGCTTTTATATATATATATATATATATATATATATATAAAATCATATAATGATATATATAATACATATATGTATCACCACAGAAAGGTGACTCAGATCACCCCGAAACGTTACTTGAAATTTCGTACACATGTAGGTCAACCACAAGGAGAGCACCACACAAAAAATTAGCTGCCATTTTGAAGTGCAAGATCTTTGAATAAAAGGGTAAAGTTTGGACGAGGTGTCTTACACAGTGCATGTCAAAGTTCTAGAACTGCTAAATATCTCCGTTAGAATGTTTGTTTTGAAAACTTGAAAGCGACAAAAGTTGCAAAGTATCAACAGAGCTATCGTATAGATATGTGGGTCCCAACTTTGATTTTTTTAAATTGGATCACCATCTTTTATAGCAGATTCTATATCTACGGAGAAAAACTAAGAAATATGTTCTGCTCAGAACCCGCACTTTTTATTACAGATTCTATATCTACCGAAAAAATAAATCAGAATATGCCCTTTAAAAACTGTAGGATCTGAGGCCTGGTCCCTACAGGACCGGTAAACATATTAATGATGAGAAGTGTTAAAATTTGGCTAAATATCTCGGTTAGAATGCTTTTATTTTATTTAGAGACAAAAATGAAGAGAGCTATCGAACGCTCCGTCAAAATATGTTGAAACCTAACTCCAAATTGCGTACACAAGTAGGTCAGCCTCTAACAAATTATAACAAAATAAATTAATTGCCACTTTGCACTGCATGGTCTCTGAATAAAAGAGTAACATTTTCACACGGTCTATTTGATACATAAAATTCCTGTCCATCTGCCTATACTTCCAGCGGTTTTGAAAGCACTTTTTGTTCGCCTAGAAAGTTGAAATTTGCCATGACAATTTATTTGTGAAAAGGCTGGAATTACTGAAGAAAATCCAAAATTTGCGATTACGCTAACTTCTTTTGTTGTAGATTTTTCGTAATGGCTTCCATGTCGTTCTTCCTGAAAAGAACAAATGTGTGTCGGCACAGGGGGAAAAAACGACGGTGTGTTTCAACACTGCCCGGACTTTCCCAATTATAAGTGGTGACAACTTATTAGAAAATTAATGTTTCGTTTTTCAGAGGTTGCTAGTCCGTTTAACGTATCGGTACTTGAATTGGCATAAATACTGTATTCCTCGCCTTACAAGAAGAGAGTGGTTTGTCCTACTTTGTCGTAGTTTACTACGTTGTACATGGATAGGTTATCCAAAAAAAGGGGTAGCCTGCAGGAAATCAGCTGCCAGTTCAACTACTAGACTATGAAATTTGTGCATATATATAAGGAAAAAGCGCCTCACTTGGACGTTCACTTCGGCCACAAGGCAGGCGAATATCTCGTGTCATAGTTTCATGTTCACTTCCTCATGTAAAATGCACGGTACTGTCAAATTAATGGGCTACCTAAAATACAGCCCACTAATTAAGCACCTAATATATATATCACTAATTCCACCCAATTATCTAAATCTAACAATTATGACTGCACCTTCACTCACTGACACAAACATTCTGACTGCCTTTCACTGAATGCAACACACTGAGGTGATTCATCCCTATCGTAGTTGCAGCGTCGTGTTCCAGGAAGAATAAACTAATTATGTGAGTGATAAGAAAAAGCAAGCAAGACCTAGCGTTTTGCTCCACTTTTAATAAATTTTACAGAATAACATGAACAGCAGAGAAGTGACGAATATTTTGAGGACCCACCCACCCGCAAGTTCTGCTGATTTTTGTGCAACTTTTGTGCCTTTCAAAAAAAAAAAAAAACTGAGATATTTAGCCGTTTCGGAACCGTGAACACTTCTCACCATTAATCTACTTCACGGCCCTGTAGAGCCCAGGACTTAGATCCTAGAGTTTTGAGCAGAACATATTCTGATTTAGTTTTATACGTAGATATAGAATCTGCAATAAAAGATGGGGAATATAATTTTAAAAAATCAAAGTTCGGCCCTTGGGGCCAAAACAGGGCGCCACCTATTTTGATGGGCTAGCCCATCCGATTATTTCTGTTTATACTCTGCAACTTCCCCCACCCCAAACCGATGCCCATATATGCAGAAGACCCAGTTGTTGGACCTGCTCCGTTTTCATCATTTCTCCCACAGTCACTATCAATACTGCTAGCGGGTGGTACACCCTAAATCCCAGGGGTACATGCCACCCCTCTAATGTAATAAATATCCTAACCTGCAAGTTCTGTGATTCCATTTATGTGGGGGAAACGGGTGATGCTCTGAACCTTCGGATAAACAACCATCTCCACTTCTGCACTATCAACAAACCGGATGCCCAAATCTCTTCACCAGGTGTATGCATAAGTTTTTGCCGGTTTTTGTGGTAAAGAAAACACGTAATTTTCAAGGGAAATTAATTTTGTTTTATTCAAAATATTGGCCATCGACTTCTAGACATTTCGCCCATCTTTCAGGTAATTGATGCATACCATACCAGAAAAACTGCTTGTCTTTTGCGGCAAACCATTCGTCGAGCCATTTTCCAACGTCTTCGAAATTGCTGAAGTGCTGCTCTGCGAGCGCGTGCTCCATTGATGCGAAAAGGTGATAGTCAGATGGCGCCAGGTCTGGGGAGTACGGCGGGTGCGGAAGGATGTCCCATCCAAGCGATTTCAAGGTGTCTTTCACTGGTTTTGCTGTGTGAGACTGCGCATTGTCGTGTAACACAATCACTTTGCCATGTCTTCGGGCCCATTCCGGTCGTCTTTCGATCAATGCGTGATTTAAATTAATCATTTGTTGGCGGTAGCGTTGTGCATTAACGGTTTCGCCGGGCTTCAAGAGTTCATAATACACAATACCGTTCTGGTCCCACAAGACACAAAGCATGGTCTTCTTGCCGAAGCGATTTGGCCTTGGTGTTGAAGGACCAGCTTCGCCAGGTGAAAGCCACGATTTTTTCCGCTTTGGGTTTTCAAAATAAATCCATTTTTCGTCACCCGTCACAATTCGATACAAAAAGGATTTTCTTTCGTGACGTTGAAGCAGCATTTCACAAGTGACTTTGCGATTTTCCATTTGACGTTCGTTCAAATCGTGTGGGACCCATTTACCCAGTTTATTGATCTTCCCCATTGCTCGTAAACGTCTGCTGATTGTTTCTTGTGACACATTTAATGCTTTTGCCAATTGCTGTTGAGTTTGAGTTGGGTCATCCTCCAATAACACCTGCAATTGCTCGTTTTCGCACTTTCGTGGTCTACCAGAGCGCGCACTGTCTTTCACATTGAAATCACCACTTTTAAATTGTCGAAACCATGTTTCACATGTTCTAATCGATGGAGCGTGTTCACCATATGTTTCTACTAGCACACGATGACTTTAAACAGCCTTTTTCTTTTGATTAAATAAGAAAAGCAATGCGTGCCGCAAATGTTCTTTTTCAGGCACAAACTTCGACATGATCACTGAACGATAAAACAATGACGCTAGTGTTTGGCGGACTCAATTGTGTGTGTTTGTAGTTTAATGTCAGACGAACAAAATGACGTATGTGTCAAATGAATACGCTGCGTACTTTTCGCTGGCGCCATCTCTTAGGTAAACCGGCAACTACTTATGCATACACCTGGTACACACCGAGTCTCACAACACCATTTTGATCTATCTTTCCTGGTTACCGTAATACACGTTCTACCCCCTATTACCAGCACCTGAACACGCCGTCTGTGGGAGGGCGCCTTTATTCATGGTTTAAGCTCGAAAATGAAACCTGACCCTACCTTCAATAACTATAAAGGTGGTCCCGTTTATTCTGCATTTTCAACACATTTCCTTCCACGATATCCTCTGGAACTTACACGCAATACAGTTGCCAATTGTTCCAAGCTCCTAAAATCTACACGCTATACAGCAGTCAATTGTTCTACAAGCTTGATGCGTCCTACGCTGCGTGACGCCACTGTCTCTTCAACACTGTGTTTATTCTGCACGTGCACGTCGTTTTCTTCTCTATGCATGATTAAAACTCAACAGTGTGCTCGAAATTTACAAGTCATCTGTGTATATTATTATGTGTGTTTTCTCATATGGAACAAATAACCTATAAGTAAGTTCCTTCCTTTTATCGTAAATATACTTTTATATATGTATATATATATATATATATATATATATATATATATATATATATATAGGGTTTGGACAAAACAATCTAAAACGTTTGAAAAAGTGTGAAAATCATACCTAGTATGGTGTGGGGCCTCCTTTTGCGTGCAAAACAGCTTGGATCCGACGTGGAATGGACGTATACAGCTCCTGAATCGTGGTGTGTGGAATCATTGAGTAAATATCTCCTAGAGAGATCTTTTCTTTGTTCGACGGCGTAACGCGTTCTGAAGGCTTCAAACCCCTTGTTCAAATACTTCGGGTGTAAAGACGTTCAGATGTCGCCACTGCGCCCTGAAACAAAAATGCAGACGTTAGGTTCCTGTTTGCTGTATTGGCAACGCTGTTTGCTACACGTGTTGAAAAAATGGCATGCTTAGCATCGACATACAACATCTGGTAAACAAACCTCCCCACACCCCAAGAAAAAGCAGAAGTACACGAAAAAAAAAAAATAACAACCGACTCCCCTCCCCTGTCCCTTCATTCAGAAGCCTTTTCAGCAAATCTGAGCACCCACCGACCGTGATGAAGTGAGGTCCTTGGATGCGCTTAGATCCATTCATAAATTATCGTCCGTTCAAGACGGAATTGGTGCATTGAGGAAGTTTAAGAATTTCCATTTTTTTAAAAAATTTTATTGTTTTTATATTCCCTTTGGTCTAAGAAGATAACCTTATTTTCATTTCCTCCTTGTTCACTGTGTTTTAAAATACCGCGAATAAAATAATCATCACCGATCTTCAACGTCGAACACAGCAAAATACATTTATCAATTATCAAATCTGATATTCAAGCCCGTATATGACCGCGAATCGAAAATATATAGGGTAGCCCGAGGCTATTTCGATTAGAATGAGCTATATTCCTCAGAAAAAAGGGCAATACCGTCATTCGTTCCGATCCCGCCATAGTGCTGTTACCGCCCATAAAATTCATTTTATCTTATCTTATCGTTCCGATCACCCCGCCCCCCTTCCAAATGGTAATTCAGTTGATAGAGTAAAAACTGAAAAAAATCCCTCGCAGAAAGAAGTCACCGGTTTTGGAGGCAAAGAACTGAGTCACCGATACAAGCAATTTCTAACTATTTAATTTGATCACGTTTGATTCAAATTTGAAAAATATTGTACGTCAGTTCCTTAATCAGCAATGCCAATTGTTAAGTGATGAGTGATGACTGTTACAATATGATTAGGGTTTCAGAATTAGCTTCCCACCACTTATGCAACGTATGATATTTGTTATTCATTTTTCCGATGTAAACGCATCTGCTACTAGCTGGTTGATATCAGACTATTTAACTCCATCAGGAAGTCTCGGGATCGATTCTTAGTGCCGGGCATCCTGACTGATGTTCTCCCTGGTTCCTCGATCACACTAGGCAAACCCTGGGATAATACCTTGAATAATACAATGGTACAAGTGGACAATTGTTCTCTGTTTATGTATGAAATGCATCTGTACAATATTTTTAAAAAGTGAATTAGAAGTCATTGTTTTAAGTTTCGGAGTAAACTTATTGAAAAGGTGTGTACCAGGAATTAGTCATGGAAAGTTCATTGGTAAGGTTTAATTTATTTTGTTTTGTGCTAAGACAATAATTCTGTGGTTGCATGTAAGAACTTAACAGATGACATTAAAAAAAAAGTTACTCTCACAAAGTTATTTCCACATGCTCAGCTATCTCCTCTAAAAATAATTGTTCACAATCAATATTTGTTTGTACAGAACATGGAGTTTCTGTATACAATCTCCTGTAAGGGACAATAGTTGCTTTGATTGATTGAATTGTTATTCACGTCCTAAGCGAGCTGAAGAGCTTCTAAGACGGGACCTACAGTTTTTTGGTAAATTGGACTCCGATACAATTCTGTTCAATAGACCCCGGCGGGAATTGAACCCGTGACGAAGTGCACGGAAAAGGAATGCGCTAACCTCTCGGCCACCCCGAGGGATAGTTGTTACGATCTTCAAACCTGTTTTCCTCAAAACTAAAGAAATGTAATTTATCAAGTTCTTGCATACACTCGCAGAATTACAGTAAGTTTATTTTGTGCTGCTGAAATTAAATTTATGACAAGTAGGTCTATAACATTTGTCTCTATATTGCATATGCTCCATTACGAATGTAATTTAGTTTTGTCCTAATATTAGAGAAAAGTTTTTTTTAATAATGCATGTTTATTTTACAAATTTGCTAACGATCCAATTTTATTTACCACTTCCATGGAGGTCTGGTTAGGTACGGGCCCCATTAAATTGCTTTACCCATGAGTCACGGGTTCAATTCCTTCCCGGATCCATTCAACGAAATGGTTTGGTCCACCAATTCTCCCATAACCATCCATTTGACCTGGGCCAAAATTGCCTAAATGCCTTTAATAAAATTCAATTCAATCATTTACAGGTCATATTCACACTGAATTTTACTTTCATCGGCTTTTCTAGTGTTGACACCAGTAGGTTTTTTTTTTTTTTTTTTTTTTTTTTTTTTTTTTTTTTTT
>JAGDQP010040692.1:0-17199 GCA_022664845.1 Lepisma saccharinum | reverse complement strand
GTGACACGATGACATCCTACTACTTTCAAGACGAGACTGAAGTAAAAGAGACGAAAGCTTAAGAGCACCAGGTTCGCTATCGCTTTACTGTCGGGCTCAGTTCCCTCCCTTTTGAAATACGTAACTTCTTTTTTTAACTTCCAGTGTATAACCGAGTTGGCATGGTATCTGACTGCGAATCAGCTACGAAATGATAGAATTAGAATGGACTAAAATCGTGACATTGATAACTGTAGCTTCATTTCTGTGGAATCCTACAGAGCGGCCTCAGTGGTAGAGAGTTGGCTTCGCATTCGAGAGGTATTGGGTTCGATACCAGCAGCCGACCATCCTGTCTGAGGTTTTCCAGGCTTTTCTTCAGTCACATCAGGCAAATGCGGCGATTGTACCTTCAACTTACGCCCCGGACGACTCTTTCCCGCATCCTTTCCCCCCCTCTATTCTGGCCTGAACCTTAGATGCCTAAAGGCCATAGATAAATTCAAATTCCGTGCAATCTTATCTAAGTTGGCGCAAACAACTTCCTTTTTAATTTATTTTTTCGTAAGTGATGCTTTCGTAAGACGTGTTATCTGAGATACCGTACGAGATTAACGTAACCCATAAATGCGAAACATTGATTGGAAACATATCATTTTAACTAAAAGTAGCTCTAGAATAAATTTTATATAAGCTATGAATAGATTATCATTTAATTTAAGTTATAATCGAATATTGCAGTATGGTTCCAAACTATGGGGAGATTATTACCAGGGCGTGGAATTTGATGACCTAAACATTACTAAAAAATGCTCCCAAAAATTGAGAAAATGACCCAAAAAGGCTCAAAGAAAACTTAAAATAACATGAACAGTTTTATACATAAGTAATAAGAATCGTACTTTAACAACTCTCCTTTGCAATGCAATAAATGACAGAGTACAATATCCATAGGCACTAACACGTCACATAACTTTTTAGAAAATGCAGAGCATGTATCCGCCTTAGACTCCAACACTCTGAACAAGTAGTAGTTGCTTTTTTAGGCTGGAAAGCTTTTCATCACCGCTCTGCCCGTCCATACGTTCATTTACCGACAACTTTCAACTCAGGAACTACTACGCCTACGGAGGTGGTTGAGGTGTCGTTTGAAAGGTCTGGGTGAGACAAGTTACAATCTGCATAAATTAACCAGGTATGCAAGCTGTTCTCGAGATAGAGGTGGCTTCCCACATTCCCATAGTAACTCATGAGAATAATCGACAACTTTCAAATCAAGGATTACTCGATAAGAAGATCTTTAGGTGTCGTTCGAAAGTTCTCGGCTAATCTTTTCCAACGACACATTCCTTGCTGCACACGTATATAGTCCCCTCACTGTTTTCTTTGTGCCAGTACTTTCCACTACACGCTTACTTTCCTTGAGCACGATATGCTGTTGCACTGTAAATCTTTTCTTAGCCGCCATTTTAACTTCTGAGAAAACGTCCTCCCCAAACGCACTAACGATATTTTGCAACTTTATTTGGTTTCACTTTGGGCATTTTCAAGATAACGAAGCACGGTAAAAAGAAGGAAGAAAAAGCTCGCGTAATCCGATGGTGACCTGACGATAGACTAGTAGAATTTGGTTACGCAAACAGTCAACCACATCCAGACGTTCGAAACTTTCCCGCTTTGGTACCAACCTGAGCTCTAACCACTTTGTAAACTCTTCCGCATGTACGTGTATGCAGAGATGACGTAATTCGTTAGCTGGACTTCGAAGAAAGCAAAGAAGTATTTGGCTCACATATTCACGATTCAAAAACATTTAAAAAAATCCAAAAAGATGGCTAAAATGTCAAGAAATGATCTTAAAAGAAGTCTATATTTGCCTAATGACGACGCTTTGCCACTTTCGGGTGATTCTAGCTCCGAAACTAAGCATTTTTGACATTCCTTCAAAGGATTTTTTTCCTCCTCTTTCGGTTGGTAAATTACCTTCAAAGTTTTGCCCCCATACTTTGGAACAATCATGGGTTCTGTTGCTGTTCGGGACGAAAAGGTGATTTCAAGATTATCAATTGTTGTTTGTTTGAATGTTTATTCTGGAAATCTTCCTTAGTTTTTCTTTGTGTAATTTTCTTTTTCAGTATCTCCATATTTGAAGACTTTATCAATGGTAGCGAGTACAAAGTTGCTGCATCTGCTAGAAGCGTTTAGTACGCCTTGGTTTTTGTTCTCATCACCTACCAACCATCATCTAGTCTTTTTCCTTTTGGAAATATTTAACAACATTATTCAGTATCAGTTTGATGGTAAGTTTATTTTCTAATCTCTTGTCGATCTTAACACGTTCTTTCATAAGTTTAATATAATTAATTTCCAACATTTTAGTTGTACATTTGACTGCATTATACATTTTAGCAATTGGTAGTGACCATTTCAGAAGTTCAGTGTTGGCGTTATCACAAATAATTATTGTTATTTATATTTTCGCTCGCTGTTTGAATTCCTATAATATCTAACAGAGTTAAACTTGGACCACACTGAATAAATTGGTTATGATTCTGAAGTAGAGATATATATATATTTAATGTGGTAAATGTTCTCCAAATATCAGGACTTAACTATTTACTTAAATTAACACGTATGGGGAGAATTTTTCCAGATTATGACTGTTATGACTTCAGTGCGTTGACTCTTCTTATCGATGAATGATGATTGCCTTTCGCGAAGAATCGCAAATTATCTTTGTCAGAATAGGAAAATTGTGTGCAACCATGTATTCAGTTTCTTTTTTAAGTTTCTCTGGTTCCCAGAAGTTCCTCTAGAACCAGATCTGCGTGCGAAATATTCTCACACTGTATTTAGCTTACCTTAAAAAAGATTTTAGGTAATCTCATTGTTTTGAAAAGTTAAGAAAAACTCTCTCGCTAATTCGTTATTAATAGTAATCACCAACATTGATCAAAATAGACACTGATCAATTATCCTTTTCTCGAAAAGCTTGTTAATAATTGACGTTAGAATGTACAGAGCACGAAAGTCCAAGGCTTATTGAAAACAGATGAAACCTTTAAGAACTTCATCACAGACTAAATGTAAACTCTAAGAACCATTATTAAAGAACCTACAAGGGATGGATAGGCCAAGAATACCAAAATGATGATGTATGTCGATGTTGGTAGAAAGCCTCACAGTGACGTCAATATCCCAACCAATCCTGAGAAGTTTCGCGTTTTTCTATATTTGGCAGCTCAGTATCACATGTACTAACTAGACAGTCGTATTCTAGAGAGCAAACGTAAACATCATTGACTCTGTATGTGTAGGTATTCAAGTATCTTATATCTGTCTGTCTTCTTCCTTCTTTCCTTCATTCATTCACCTGTTTGTGAGCACATTATAGTTAGTAGTTTGTTAGGCAAAACTATTGTTCTTCAGCACGCAATTTGCGAGAGTTAGTATATCAATGTACTGGACGTGCATATGCAGGTCAGTTACTGCCAATTCCCTACCAAACATAACTGAGCGAAGATATTCCTGTTTATTGTTTTAGCGACAAACGTGCCAGTGCATTCTTCAACAATACATATCCCCTAAGAAAATTAAAAGCACGAATCCAAGAAGTACACTTTATGCATATACCTAGAGAAACTTCAGTATTTCGTTTTCGAAATTCCATACTGAACATTAAAGAATGGTATCGACAACACAAAAGCACAGGGTAATGAAAACTATTTAATATCTTGAACCAGATCAACACTGTAGCCAGATCAGAAACTGAATAATGACAACAGCGATACAGATTGTATGAAAACTGACAATTGAGATAAATAAAAGCTGGTGGATAAGCTTTGTTAGTACGTGTTAGCGAAAGAGTGAGGAAGACGGAGATGAACGGTCAAGATAAATAGAAAAGATTACTTGTTCGATAAATAAAAGAACGTTTTAAGTACCGAAGTAAGCTAAGACTGAAGTCTGTTCTAATTAAAAGTGGTTTTAATGGGATGGCTGATTTCTCTCACAGTATTAATACCTTTGTTTCGCCAATTATGCTCAACTTTAATACAGGTATACTTCTAATTTCTGTTATATCAGAAATTGGCCAAAGTCTTGGGTCTACAACCGGAACATGAGGACAAAGAAACTTAACATTCATTCATTCTCGCATGGTGGTTATGGGACTAGTGACAAAATGGCAACACATTTTTATTGAAGGAAAGATTTACAGGCAGAAGTGTGTTTTTTGAAACGTACTTTCAGTTAGTTACTATTTTTTTAACTCTTGTTGTAGAGATATCTTATACCAAATCTTTAATTTGTTCCAGGCAATTCAAATCTGGTATATACTATTATTCGGAAACGGCAGGTATTTCACTCGCTAGCAAATTTGCCATCAGATTATGGTACTATTACGAAGTCCTTAACGAAGAGAACGCGGAAACATCTTCCAAGTACAACATCAAGTGAAAACATACGCGAAATGCCAATGGAAGGCTCACATCCTGCTCAGCCAGCGGAACCAGGAACTTTAAAGGCTACCTTGCCAGCCACACCAGGTAATGAAAATTAAATATACTAATGTTTCCTCTTCGTAAGTCGCGTAATTTAGGTTTTAACTGTTTCCTACTGCTTTATCAGCAGCGAAGATTTCTTATCTATTTGTTTCATTTTGCAAACAACGTACATAGTTTTGTTTTTGTTTCAACTATGTGTACCTTGTACGAGTAGCAGATCGAATAAGTTCTTACAGTAAAACTTTAGCATAAGCCATAAGAAAGAATCTTCCAAGTAATATAAAGGTTCTACTGAACACATTGATAGAACCGCAGTTACGATATTTCACTTGATCTAGTCAAGCATTATCAAATGTGTGTTAAAGGTTGAAAAGAAAGTCATATTAAAACTTTCTGTATAAAAACATAGGAGCCTTACTGTGACTCATACCTGTGGTAGTTTTAATATAAGATTTTTACCTTTGCCTTTTAACACACCTGACGATGTTTGTTTGGAGCAAGTGAATATTTGTGATTATGGGTTTTATCAACATATCCAGATAGAATTTTTTATTTACTTGGAAAATTCTAGATGGCGACACATGATGTTTACATAATAGAAAATAACCGATTTATAATCTGACTTGCAACTATTTATGACTGGCTGGCAACGTCTGTCTTTCCAAAAGTGTATTTATGAAAGTTTGCGAAAGAGAGAAGTACCCTGATCCTTTGTAATGTTTCTTATGTGTACTATTTTTGGTACTATATTAAATCTTAGTACAAAGTGTTTCCACACGTTGTTTCTAGGTTGCGTTTTCAAACCAATTTTTTAAAATATATAAAACCGTTCATACATTTATTTATTATTTTTTCTACCATGTTACTGCATTTGTGTCTTCATTTTTTTTATATCTTCCGACATGCGCTGTAAAAAATAATTGCTGTAAAATTCTACAATATAATAACCGGTATTAGTGAAGTAATTCATTACTACATTTGAACTTGCTGACAATCTAAATTTCAGTTGCTGATAACCACACTATCTAATGCTGATATTCTATTACTAATAAATAACGAAATAAATAAACTCCTTCGAGCCTTAGTACGATGTAGATGTAAACAAATCTACGTGAGTCAACGAGTATTGATTGGTTGATGGACTTACCGCGCCAGTATACTATCGCAGCATAGTCCCTTCTAAAGTAATATCCTGCACTTTGATACATAAATATCGTATGTATCATTTTAAATAACAGATGTAGCCTTATTTCAACCTTACACGTAGTTATACATTTAGTATATACTGCGCATGTGTATTCGCACGCCAAACAAACTGATTTCAGAAGGTAGAAAGAAGAATTTCGGGACAACAATACAATTCATTTCTGTCTCGTATTGTAAAACAAAAGAAAAAACACTTACAAGTGCAGCGCAAACCAGTGTTCAATGGTTTTAATAAAATTGTGAGAAATAGATCAAACTACAGGAATTGATGACATCGTAAAATTAACAAGTGGCCTTACTGGTGTTTCTGTCACAGTTGGATACAACAAGCGAAAATAACGTTTCATAACTGGAAGTGTGTCCCCAGATAGCACGCCAGCTTGTGACAAGGTTGTCAGTCACTTGCTTTCAGCTTGTCAGTCTTGATATTGTTTGCAAATCGGTAAACAAACCTAAAACGATCTTGTTAGAACAACATTGTTGCTGATTGTTATAACTGGCCTATTCCAGTCTTAATTCAGACTTGTTCAAACAAGCAGTTATGAGAGGAAATTCGTTAAACTTGAAAAATTCTTGAATTTTGTTCCGTTGCATTCACGCTATCATGTTAATGCACTGAAGTGGCATCATGTGTGGAGTTATTCGATTTAGCAATTATGCTGGTGGGAAAGGCGTCGTGGTGAACTACGTGAACCGTAAACAACAGTGTAAAACAAGAGATGGAGAGTCGCGGGCTTGGTGTAATGGTTAACGGATTGGATAGCTAAACTAGCGACCCGGCTTCGAATCCCAGGGAGGTGATTGATTTTTAACTTCTTTTTCTTAGAAAAAACTTTACTTTTTCTCTTTGTGCCTGTAAATAATCTCTCTCTTTTTATTCTTTTTGGATTTTTCAACATTTTTTTTACAAAATTCTTGGAGATATTTAAGAAATATCAGGTTAAAGTGTTTTTTTTTCCGCAAGGAAATCATTCCTAACCCCACCCTCTCCTGATTCATTCGCTTCGCTGACAGTTGGAACATATTTAGGTCCGGGAGTTAGCCAGGCGTGATGAAAAAGTCTGTATAAGGGGAAAATAACACATGCTCCGTGCTTAAAGTTATTGTCATGAAAATATTCTCTATATGTCACTAAGTTCTGTGTTTGAGTTGATGAAATACATAACCGACGTTCTTTCTCAACAGCCCCAGTGGCATAGTGGTGAAAGCAACAGACAGCAAATCACAAGGTTCCAGATTCAAATCCAGCCGCCGACAAGTATGAAAAATTTAACTGTGCTTCGAGACGAGGGAAAGATAGAATATGCAAGATCACAATTTTTCTAAAACTACTGTCAAATATACGTAATTAAATTCCTCTTGAAATTTGCTGGCCATTCTTATCCTCTCAAGGCTATTCCAACCTTGGTTCTTGTAAACTAGACTGTTTGATTCAATCTTGTTTAATCCTTCGTGGCTTGATTTGCTAAGCTTGCATCTAGATGTCACACTTGTCAAAATAAGCTTGATTCACTTTTAAGTGAGGTGAAAATTGCTTTCTGGGTCAACGCCTGGTGCTAGAATATTGGACAAGTAGGAAAAAAGAAGAAGATGGATTAATGGTTGTTGTTCTATTCCTGGTTGCCAAGCGTTTGTTAGGACAAATCCTTGATAAAAGAGTGACTATATAAATTCCTTAAACAAGTAAGTCTCGTATTGGTTTATGGAATGTTGGTGTACAAATATTGGCAGATACACCAGTGGTTCTGCATTGTCAGGTCCAGAGTGATACGAGTATAGTATAATAAGGGTACTACTTATTATATGTTTACCGGAAGTCACTTTCACTATTATACCTAGAGAGAGAAAATAAAATAAAAAGGAAAACGCGTGCGAAATGTGGGTTGGATCAAATATGCTATGATTTTGTAAGGTCCACAACACGTTATAGAGTTCACCAATTCTTTTTTGATATTAAGAAAGGTGTTGCTTGCCATTAATAATGACCGTGATCGCCTGAACATGAAAAAAAGCAATCATTATATAATCCCTTTCGGGAAATCGGTTTTGAATTTGTGGGTCAGAAACGCAGAGATTATATTATTTTGTGACGTAGGCAATATTTGCTCAAGATAAAACACTTCAGAGAAATAAATAATTTTTTACTTAGGCGAGACGTGGGTTAACCAAGTACATACATCATCAAAAGTGTGGAGCGATTCAAAATTCAAGAAGCAAGTTTTCATATCAGGACTGAGCACCCAACGGCAAAACTGAGGTGTTTGATGATTTTACACATTGGAAGTGATAGTGGTTTTGTTGAAGGAGGTGATCTCGTTGTTAATTTAAAATATCTTGGGATTTTCACGAAGATGTTGAGTTCCGGGAGATGTATAGAAACATTCTTCCAAAGTTACAACCAAATAGTGTTATAGTAATAGACAGTGCTCCATCCATACCATAACATTAGTGGAAAGCCTTCCCTAGAAAGCCTGGCGCAGAGACAACATTATAACTTGGCTTCGAAGTAAAAACATCACTTTCGATGACGGATTGTTAAAGATTGGAGTTGCTTGAGAAGCATGTGCTTGATGAATAGATCATACGGTGGTAAAGTTACCTCCTTATTACTTCTACTTAAATCCTATCGAGTTGATATGAAGGCAGGTTAAAGGATACGTGGCAAGTAACAACAAGCCTAAGCAGTACAAAAAGTGTGGCGTGCAAAGGCTTGTTTACGCGGCGTTCAAAGAAATGATAGCTGAAAAGTGGCGGGAATGTGTGCGTCGTGTAGAACGTGAGGAATTGAAACTGTGGGAATTGGAAGGTATGATTGACGTCACAGTGGGCAGGTTAATAATCAGTCCTTATGATGACACAAGACATTTTCAGTAAATCCGCAGATTCAAATATAGAGGACGTAAAACCATTAGCGAATTTTGACTAATTCTACTAATGTAGCGTAATTCAGGACGATGTGTCGATAGAGATTTCTGCACCCCTCGCACGAAAGTATGCTGGCAAAACTATGTTGAGTTTGCGTTTCAATTCAGACCTTCGTGCTGTGCCTTTTCTTTTATTTTCATAGTCATTATTACTCAAGTTTTTCGTCATATGATGAATTTCTGTTCGTATACGCGAATGATGTAGATTTAATACGGGATGCTATAAATGAGCTACAAAGTAATACCGATATCTTAGTAGAAGATTGCGATCCGGTAGATCTAGAGGTGAACGTAGAGAAAACGAAATACATGATAACAAGCTGAAACACAGGGAATGAATGAAATAGATACATCACAATTAAGAATGAGATCATAGAGAAAGTAAATAAATTTAAATACTTGGGATCATATGTAGCTAGCAAGAACGAGGTCACGGAAGAAATAAAAAAGTCGCTTAGCATCGGGCAACGCATGTTTCTATTCAGCCCAGAAACCCCTAACCTCGCGATTCATATCAAGACAAGAAAGCTAAAATTAAAATATGCAGAACGGTTATTCTGCCGATATTACTTTACGTAAAAAAAGCTTTGGTAAACTTCCTTTATATGGGCCAGTCTAGTAACTTTGGACTACGGCCCGTCACGATTCGCCTTTAGCTGTTAAAATCCACACCCATGCCCCTGCCGGAACTCGAACCCGGGACCTTCGAGCCGATGGCCTACTGCCACAGACCGCTCGTTCAACGGCCGGCCATATTACTTTACGGTTGCGAAAGCTGGAGTTCGACCCTAGCAAATGAACATAAATTATGTGTTTGAAACGGGACGAGCAGACCGTAGAATGGAGAAGATTGCACAATGATCTCCACGGACTGTATGATTCATCCTACCTTAAAGAATAATGAAGTCACGAAGACTAATATGGTCAGGTCATAAAACTCGGTTGGAGGAAAAACGATTATATTCCATTGTGGTTGGAAAACCGGAGGGAAAGAAGCCGTTGGGAGGACAATATGAGAAGAGATCTTCGAGATGTAGATGCTCAAGAGGATAACTGACTTGAAGCTGCCCAGGATAGAATCCAATGGCGAACGTTTGTTACTGCGGTGATGAACTTACGAGTCCCGTAAGCCTTAGAATTAGTTACTTATTTACAATATAGCAGTAGTCACGAAGATGGTTATTTACTAGGTCACTATTGTGTTTACACCAGTGTGATTCAGTAAGCCAGGAGACGATCTTGCTGTTGACGTCCGTCGCTGCCAGAGCACGTGTAAGACGCGGATGAATAAATTTCGATGTGTTTACATCTACTTCGTACTAAGACTGGAAAGAGAACAGGTAGATTTATCACGATATCTAACGCAAAATTAAACTTAGAAACCAAATCCACTATTATTGCTATTTGGTAACTCGAAACATTTCCCTAATCACATTCCTTTCGAGACCGAAGCTTGACTGTAATTTCTTTTGATTTTTAATTTTAGTAAAAGAAGGGTATTGCTAATTGTTGATACATGTGTATATCGGTAATTTTCTAGGCATTGAGAAGATGACAGAAAAGGAATCTGCTCATCCGTCTCCCCACCAGTTGAGCGAATTGACTGGAGCTAATGTAAACGGTGCTGTTAGCCTGGTTAATACTTCCGATGTTCCAGTGGGAGAAAGCGGTGATAAACCAGATAGCGCAACTGAAAGCAGCAGAGAAATTGAAGTGCCTACAGAGGGAAAGCAGATGGAAGCAATGATTCCCCGTTCCAAAAGTATGGTACGTTATATTTAGGATGTTAAGATGTGGTGTGGCGATAGATTAGATGTTATGTTAGTATTAATTGTAAGAGAACGTATAGTAAAGTCAGGTTCTGTAAAATGAGCTCTTTCCACGGAAAGTGCAACGTTAGTCAGAAATGGTGAAATTAAGTAATGTACTAGAAAAAATACTGCGGCAACTTGTGACGATTAAAAAAAAATGTTTGAGAATTTGTTCCTCAACATTCAGAAACAATATTTTGAAAAACTATTGTAGAGAAGTTGTGTGAGTGAATTCGTACTCTAAAAACCAGTTGTTGTTACACAACAGTGGATCTTCTCACCCTGTCCTGAACATCAAGCAATTTTCGCTCCTTATCCCATCCAACACCGAAAAGTCCAGGCATCGAATTCTCTATATTCTTCGGATTGGTTTCCCCCAAAAATCAAACGAGTCCTAAAATAGACCAGGGACGCGTTCGGGTGTCTTGCCATTTGAGGTGATTGCTTAAGAAAATGTATAACCTTGCCCTTGTATCCCTGGTGGATGAGTGATTCTCTCATCGCCTTGCAGTCAAGTGTTACTGGGTTTTATCTCGGTAGACACACATTAAAAGTAAGTTGAAATCCAGTTTAAACTATTGTCCCGTTGTCAGGACGCCATCTTAATCAGATGGAAGACAATGATAAATTACCATCGGGTCATAAACCTGATTAAAGGTAGAATTTCAGTCATTATCATCATTATTTTGCCCTTGACGATATTTTTTGTTATGGTAGTGTCAGACTTATTATTTAATTGGCTCACTTTCTATTTATTTTTAAATAGGTGATTAATTTAGAGATGAAATTGTGCAGTTCCATCCTCAGGGTTATTTTCAGTGCCAAACTGCAGAGAAAAAGATTTTATAACCGCCTCCAGTTTGTCGGAACACAAATGTCGCTTCAGGGCTAACGATTCATGTTATTTTCTTTGTACGTGAGGCCGACCTGATAAAGTAAAGATGGTGATGCGACGGATCACTCAGTTTTTTTTTTTTTTAACATTTCATTGTTGCACTATGCTTTGAGGTCATGAGAGATAGAACCTTTTTTATTCCGTGGTATGAGTAGACGGACTCCTCCTAATAGGCAATGGCTATAGTAGCCTAATTGATTGAAGGTGCAGCGCATGGTCTACGTTGAAATTTGACATGGCAACCAAGAGTTGTACTGGAGACTGTTATTTATGCAATTGTGACCGACGCTTTTGGGTACCATCCGTGTTATTCGTCGTTGTCCATGGTTACTTCCCGTCTGAACTGGTCATTCTGTGACCTATCGTTCGAGTTACTCCATAGTTCCTTCATCAGTGGACTCTTGATTCTGTCGTTCGTGAACATTCGACCTGGGTAGCTTTCTGATCACGGTCCAAGTTCATTATATCTTTACACTTCCCCATTGGACACGTTAACTAACCTGTATCAGACTGTCGAAACACCTGGACGCAGTCGTCACATCTAGGGAGCGCAGTCTGTGGTGGCGACAGAATAAAACATCCTCTGTGTTCCTGGTGCAATATTCTTTTTCGGATAGTCGGATTAAATATCCAGATAGCCGATTTATATGCAATCGAGTGTCCTTCCTGTTTCTGATTTATTGTAGTATAAATAGGACACCTCCCTCTTTCGTTTGAGGTCACATCAAATGACCATTGTTGCATGAAGTTCAGTGGAGGTAAGAATAAAGTACACTTGATTGTCCTGGCCTAGTCATTGTTGAAAGTATCCTCGTTGCCTCTGTGAAGATCGGTTTAGGTGTTAATCGTCAGAGCTCTTGACCTGCACACAGACCGATATCCCAGACTTAAACTGAACTCATAAATTATAAAGACCAAATTTTACTTCGTAACTTTAACAGGATTACTAATAAGATATATTGTGTATTCACAGCCAGAACCAGGTTCACCAACCCTTTCTCAGAAGTCGAGCAGCTCAGAAGCTTCACGATCCGTGTTTTCTTCAGGAACGAAATCAGAAGCTGGAAGCAGTAAACCTTTACAGCGAGCGTCATCCCAGGTATGAATTTTTGTGCATCAACAACAGCTCCAGAAACGTAACTTCTGATAACTAGTACGTTAAATCGTTATAATTCTTCGCAAGCTCTTTTCCGTTTTTTAAATGCCAATTTGATTCCCGAATAGAATGCTAGTCCCTAAATTTGAGCATAAGGATAAATTATCGTAATTGTATCAGATTATTACTCGTATTGTGTTAGACCTATTTAAGATTCTGACTCTGAATTTCCTGTGCACGTCCTGAACTTGGATTTACTGTAAGTATTGAGAGACGCAAACAACATAAAATACACGTTTTTTAGCAACAAAGGAATACTGGTGATTAGAATTGTAAAAGCTGATAGGATATATTTTATTAGCAAACAGGATATATTTTATTTTATTTTATTAGAAGCTTGTTATGATGGAAAATATAAACAAGTAATTATTATGCGATGTTTTAAAAACATCGTGCAGTATATTACAATTTATTCCGTTTTTCTTATTTTAAAAGGAAGACCTACTGTTTTCTTACCCATGGAATTAGTTCCTTCTGTAAGTACATAGTATAGGCTTGGAAATAGATAGTAGACGTGACAAGGTTTCAGAGATTTCCATCTGGATTATGGGATGAATTTAAAATATGTTGAGACAATTTTGAAACTGTCAATTTTGCGCGAGAAGCTAATCTAATTTAAAACAGTGAATTACATCCGGTGGTCACAATTGCAATTCCAGCGGTCACCTGTGTGGAATGTTTTTACATCAACAGCGTTTCTCCTCTGATTCGAGGCTCAGGTTCTGTTTATCCTGCATATTTGCGATGTGACGTCATATAACTGTCATAAGAATGGCTTTAGGTTTTATTTCTTTTAGTTTTAATATAGGTATGGCTTATCTAGTTTTTATGTGGGATATGCAGTTTATTACCTCCTGGAAAAAAAGCGTAATGTGTATGGACTGATGGTTTAATATGCCCAAACACTTTAGACAATCTAAACATGCCATCACGTCTATCCGCACTTTATACAAGGATGATTTACATATTGATACAATAACACGAAAACCGTGGTTCATAACCATCAAAAGCCTTCACTTAATACAGATAAAGGAAATCCAAGTAAGACTTGGTATCAGTTCATTACGTGTCAAATCATTCAGTGCACGAGAAAAGTGTAACCCACAGTCTCAGATTTGGCTGAAATTTGCTGTATGGCTTCTGCTAGTCATATAATGAAAAAGTCTTAATTATTATTGGAATATATTAAGTAGTTTAGAAACAACAGTGGTTTGAAAAAAATGCATGAATAATATATAATTTTTGCTGGATGCACCTTGATGTACTACTATGGTAGAAAAACATGTGCACAGCACCAGAACGAAAAAAGGGAAGACCTCCAAACTTTCAACAGGGTTTAGGCTTAGCATGAGGCATTGGCGTATACTTTTATGAAAGGGTATCTCTTGTATTACCTGCAGTAAAGATTGTTGAAGTAAGGTTCTTTGTTTCACATTCTTTCGGCACACAGGTAACTCCAGAAAGGCAAAAGTGAAAGAAGTAAAGGTATCACTAATATGACACATATATTTTTGGAAAGAGAATAAAAAGTACTACAAACACAGAAAAAAATGGAGAGGTGTTTTGTCTCCTTTAAAAATAATGAGCATTTTGTATATGTGCCCAACAAGTGTATAAAGCCTACATGTTAGCCATAAAGTTCTATGACACAGGGTAATTCAAAAGATCCAGTACAGCTCAGAAATCGACAACAAAATAAAGCATAGTAGTATACAAATGTGGAATGGTGGCTACCTTTTGGAGTACATGATCAACGTGGCCGACATCTTGAAATGCGCCACACTGGATGGAGATTTCTTTTTTTTTTCAAATATGCAAATGGGTCATGTGACATCAAGCAACACGAGCACGTTTCCAAGAAGTCATTCCTGGTGTTAGATTTGAACTAATTACGAAGTTATCTTCACTGACAATTTGCAATGCATATTTTATTCATGTATCCAGCAGCGCTCTTCTCGTGCTGTTAACTCCGACACCGTAACAGTGAGATCAAATCTGACACCTGGAATGACTTTCTGGAAACATTCTCGTGTTGTTTGATAAGTCACATGACTCATTTGCCATATGCAGGATTTCAAGATGGCGGGAGGCCACGTTGATTATCTACTCCAAAATGTAGCCACCATTTACATTTGTATACTACTATGCTTTAAAGAAAAACAGCTTTCTGACAAGACTGATATATTTTAATAATAAAAAGAAATTGATTAGTTTCTTTTTATTATTAAAATATATCAGCCTTGTCAGAAAGCTGTGTTTTCTTTATTCAAGATGGACACAAGGCCGTATTGTCATAATATCCATACTATGCTGTATTTTCTTGTCGATTTGTGAGCTACCGGACTGTACTGGGCCTTTTGAATTACCCTGTGTCATAGGACTTAATGGTTAACATGTAGGCTTTATACACTTGTTGGGCACATATATAAAATGGTCATTATTTTTAAAGGAGACAAAGCACCTCTCCATTTTCTCTGTTTGTAACACTTTTTGTCCTCTTTCCAAAAATATATGTGTCATGTTAATGGTACCTTTCCTTCTTTCACTTTCGCCTTTCTAAGTTTACCTATATACGGAAAGAATGTGAAACAAAGAACCTTACTTCAACAATCTTTACTGCATGTAATACAAGTATATGGCAATGCCTCATGCTAGGCAGAAACACTGGAAAGTTTGGATGTCTTTCCTTTTTTTTCGTTCTGGTGCTGTGCAGATGTTTCTGTAGCATAGTACTGCATCAACGTGCATCCAGCGAACATTATACACTTTTCATACATTTTTTTTTTTTCAAACCACTTCCATTTCTAAGCTACTCAACATATTCCAATAATAATTCAGACTTTTCTATTATATAACTAATAAACACATGACTGCCAGCAAATCTGGGACTGTGGATTACATATCCTGGATAAATGGACATGGAATGACTCTATCCTTTTTTAAGATACCCTTTTAACTTCACTTAATTTCTCTTCCTAGCCCGCAACATCCATAGACCTTCACCACGATAGGTAAATCTCACTACTTTTCCACATCGCTTTCCTTTATATTTCTTCACATTTAAATTACTCACCAGTACGCATTATTTCCTTGTGTTTTTTTCGGCATAGTCGATTTAACCTGCAACTTCACTTCGTTTCTATGTAGTTTTCCCCTTTTTCCAAGAGGCAATGATTGTATATCCCACAGATAAAAACCAAGGAGACATCCTGCATAAAAAGTTCGTAAACTTTGTATTTTTGGGCCATTTTAGTAGCTATACGAGACTTCGACCCGTCACGATGCTATTAGCTGGCAAGTTCTTAAAATCCACAAGCATCCATGCTGCAGACGGGATTTGAACCCAGAACCGTGGATACGCTGGTCTGACTCCTCAAACGGCACGACTACCGCGGTTGGCATGGATAAATACTAAAATCAGTCTTGTAACAGTTATGAATTGTCACACCGCAAAAATGTCGCATAACTAGATGCAGGTAGTTCTTTCCTTCTCATCTTAACCTTTATTCTTTCCTATCTTGGATATTCTTTATGTAAATAGTACGTTCGTATAACCAGGTGGAGCCTCGAGCAGTGCTACCACTGGTCTCTGAAAGTACCTAAAAGTCCCCTTTTCATTTTCATTTTGTTTTTCAATTTTCACAAACTGTTAAGATCTTAAGTATACAGGAATGAGCTGGAGAAAGCATTGAAAACGCCTTAGCCATAGCTTACGCAGCCCATCGTGACATACGTTGTATTTCACTTGGTTACAGTTATACCGAAACTTGCATAAAGCGCAAACTTGTCCAAGCGGAAATTTGGTGTAATCCCAAGTTTCCATCTTTATTAAAGTTCACAGTTGTATAAAATAGAAACTTGTATAATCCGGAAAAAGATGTCAGTCCGTTGCGATATCCATTTGAGCAGATTTCATGTAAACACCAAGATGATCATTTAATTACTGCCAAAGCGATCACTTCTTCCCTTTCCTTCCTGAACAGGTACCAATCTGTACCTTCAATGCTCTAAAGCTACAGCCAGCGCTAAAAGATTGTACCCAGTCTTAAAATTTCTTCCGAATAACTTTGGAATGGACAAACCGATTTGAGTACACTTTTCTGTAACTTACAGAGAATCATAGTCTCTTTAAGTTACAAGTTACACATAGCTGTCCCTCTACTATCGGCCTGAGTCATAGTTGCCTAAAGGCCCTTAATAGAATTCAATTCAATTGTCCTGCTATTGAGGTCATTACGGTGCTGTAACGCAGTTCTGTTTTCTGTACGCGCCATAACTCTATATTCACTGCACTTTATTAACGTACAGTGCAGTAATTTGTAAAAACTACTGTAAAGTGATTCAGTGAGTACGTCATCATCTTATCTCAGTTGCTTTTTGGAAAATAGTAATAGTAATAGTGGTAGTAGTTGAAGTGAGTAATAATATCCCAAAGTAATGTATTACTACTTCTAAAGCTATGCCCGCAAAGGTATTGAGAGACACTTAAGTTGCCTAATCCAAAATAGATTAAGAAAAATCATAGGCCGGGGAATATACAAAATCCATCCTGATTTATTATAGTAAGTTTGCTCACAAAGATTTCTACACCGGGACGGGCGTAAGCCAAAGTGCTGTTACCGCCCATAAAATTCATTTTATTATTATTATTAAAGATTACTACACATTGCGTAACTGCCTGACATATCATAAAACATAGAACCACCAAAACTAACTATATTCA
>JAGDQP010040691.1:0-17199 GCA_022664845.1 Lepisma saccharinum | reverse complement strand
ACTCCTCAATTCAAGCATTAACTTTATATATCGGTCCTTGACTGAAACATAGCCTTCTAGTATGATGTCCTTGTAGTCAAGTAAATCTCCAAGTAATTCTATCTTCAAGTAAATTAAAGAAATAGGAAACTTGTCACCTCATTTTCAATAATAACTTAATTATTGTCATATGTTTCTTTCTTACGTTTGCATCATGATCATCTAGGAATCCAACAAAGCTTTACATCGTTAACATACATGAAGAGGTGACCCAAAAAATGTGAAATATGCTCTATACATAAAATTAAATCTAAAGTTACTTGTACAAACGTAATCTGAATTGTTTAATTTAATATTTTAAGTTCTTTAGGCAACTTTGGCTCAGACTGGATGTATGATGATGGGATGATTGGTGGAATGAAGAAAGTAGGAAACCCCAGGCACATGGTGTTTGTCCATCACAAAGCCCACATGACACGAACAGGAATCGAACCGACGACCCCAAGCACCAGAGGTGAGCGCTTTACCATGGTGCCACCGTGGTCCCCACTTGCACAAACACAAAATAAGAAAAGATTCATAAAGTAATACATCAACGCTACGCTGAAAAAAAATACACATTCGTTACATTTTTTACAACAGGTGATTCATAAAATGATACATAAAGACTACGCTGCAAAAAAAATACACATCCGTTACATTTTTTACCAGAGGATACTAAAAAAATGGTACGTAAAGACTACCCTGCAAGAAATAGCCTACACGTTCATTTTTGTGCACATTTTGTCTAAACTTACCTTAGATTTGTGCCCAAAAAATGTTTTCAAGAAGTGTAAAAGTAAAAAGGTAAAGCTATCGGCTGTGCGATACGTACGCGCCGTGAACGGCGCATGGGGGATGTGGAGGTAGTGCTCCACATTTTCTTGACTTTCGTTACGAAGTGAGGTGGGGTGGGCAGTCACACGCTCGACCGCCTTTACCTTCCCAAGGCGCCCAGGAATACCAAGGACACTCCGGTACTAAATTTGATAGGAGGCTGAGTGCACCTCAGAGCGCCAGGCATGGGAACACTATGAGAAAAGTCTCCAGTGTCCTGGCCGGGATTTGAACCCGGGCCGTCGTAGTCAGACGCTCTACCGTCTGAGTCACGACGACTCATGTTCAAGAAGTGTTCGAAGCTTATTATGGCTTTCTGAGGAAGAATTGTGTGGCGAGAAAAGTGACTCTTTTAGTTTGTTGTCGGAAGCTCACATGGTTTAAGACACAGACAACCTAGGTTCTAACCCTGCTCTCGCGAAACATTTTAAAATTCTTTCCTAGGTTACCAGAATCGTTTACTAATGCACTCTTATTTATAAAAACTCGTTTATTTACATCTTTGTACATTTAAAGAGTTCATTTCAGATGTGCAACAGGTTAAGTTGAAAGGTGTTCATTGTGATATAAGCAAACTAGTGAAAGTTTTTATGGGAGAGCGGACTGAAAGACAAATGAACAGGGCACCAAAAGAATCGAAGTAAAGTTAAAAATAAAACCAGAAACAGGGAATGAAGGCTACAGAGAACAATCAATCGTGAGACATACAAGTAAAAATTAAACAGAGAAGGTCAAAGCATGTTTTCTCTGCAGATGCAATAAAAGTATGCAAATTTACGACCCGGAAAGAAAAGCGGTCTTCTCTTGCAATGTTTTAATAGTTCTGCACAAGATAATTGATATACTTCTTCGCAATTGTGCAAATATTGCATGAAAAGACAGCAAGTACTCTTTGAAAAATGAGTTTGGTAATGTGTCTGTCATTGATGCATTTCAGAATATTATACGCTGTCAATTTTCATCTTTTAAAGAACTGGTATTACTGGTATTAGCACATTTAGTTCGTGATTACTTGGATGAAAAAAATAGAATTTATTTTACAACATATAACGAAATTTGATATTGTCTTCATGCCATCCAAACTTGCCTAATTAGTTATAAGAAATTAGCAGTGGCCTGGTAGGCAGGCTAAGCACTCACTATTCCACTCAGCAGGCATGATGGCCTTAGAAAAAGAGAGGAAACGAAAAGACGAAGCAAGATGTGTGTGATGGAGAGTGTGGACAGAGGGGCACGGGAGGATATGACAAAAGGTTAACGTTTCCTTCATCTTTCACAAAGAGAAATAAACTTAAGATGTATCCTAAAGAGCGGCGGTAATTAGTTGAAGCACAAGCGCATCATTTAACAACAGAGTGCATACAAAAGGTACGTACATTGCTTGGCTTGGTTCTTTGGCTAAACTTGCATGGGTATGCGAAATGATCATTGCCCTTTTCACGCCAACCAGTTAAAGAAAAATAGCTTTGTAATGAATATCCGACAGCATGACCTTAACTTAAAGATTTTTTTACTTTAAAAAGAAGGAGGTAAACAAAATACAGTACTTCATAAAACAATCTGCTGTATAAAAATGATACACAAGTCAATTGCGAAAATGGTAAGAAGTGATTTCTCCATCCAAATTCTTCTGAATGCAAATAAAATTAATGAAAAGTAGAGAGCGAAATCTAACTAAATAATATTCAAAAATATATTTGATATTTTCTGTCAGGACGGGACACGGTCAGGATGAGAAATTTTCGGAACAGTAAATTATCAGAAATTTCCGAATGGCCAGGAATTCTCGACTGTCGAGACTTCATGACTCTGGAAGCTTCTCTATGTCGCGGGAATTTCGACTGTCGAGACTTCCCCTACCTTTCAGGAATTCCCGAAAATCGGTGTCGAACTTCCCGGAGCTGCTGCGAATAAAATACAGTGGCGATCACAGTGAGAGCTTCGGCTCTCCTCTCCCAATCCGTCTGGTCAGCGTGGGAGCAGTAGACAAACTCCTCCCTTCGGGGAGAGGCCTCATCCAGTAGTGGATTGAATATGGCTATAATTTATGATTATTATTATATACTTAAGCTACTGATTAAATGAGTAGTTCCCCTTTTGCTTTCGGCGCGAGCGATCTTGAGTTTCATCTCCGACTGAGGCAACGAATTTCAGTTGACCTAGAATTGTGGCGCCAATCGAGGAACAACTCGAATTAACAAGTAGCGGCGTCCAGTGTCAATAGAACATAAAAACTATTGAATATAAAAACTATAGAAATACACCCCTCTTATAGTAAGTTTAGTAGGGAGTTAGACACGAATTAGTGGTCTAAATTACTCAGTTTAAAACGCAATGTCCTACCATTCTGCCCTCAAGTAGCCAACAAAAACGACGACACCATTAAAGACGAAATATACGATAGCTTTCACCAACAACAATTCAAGTCCAAAATAAAAAAAAAAACAGAATCACCACCACCAGTTCTACTTCTTCCCCACAACCAATTCCAAGAAAAAGAAGGAAATTAAAACCTTTTTTTTTTCTTGCCCACTAAACATATGGCGTTGCTCTAAGCAAGCTTACATGCACATTTGTTTTTCAGGGAAATGCGTCAGAAATTTATATGGATTGGGGAGGGGAAGAGGTGGCGGGGGGGGGGGAGAAGAGTCCATCACCTGGAGAATATCATCACAAGTTACTCTGCAGCAAATTTTTCGCTCCCCAACCTGAACACTCTCTATGTCTCCTCCAGTGACTGACCTCTCACCAAACCGTCATGGTGAACGTCATAAGGTCAATCCTAAAGCTTCAGACGTTCATCTTCCCATTCAATTACGCGTCCTCAGCATCTTTGCGTTTCACCTTCCACTGTTTCTCACACGTGTATGATACGATGCGAGACATATTACAGTACAATAATTCCTGACATGGTCATTAGACTGTTAAAAAGAAGTAGTCTGTGGCCGAAATAAATGTCACTTTTGTCGAAAGATGACACAAGATATCATTTAACGAAGAAGGGAAGGGGTTCCTGAAAAGCAAACAGCAACTGTTTGCATGATTATAATTCACACACTCATGCACATGTGAAGATTTTCTCATTTACAGACATGTAGATAAGGAGCACAAGGATGAAACATCGTCCCTTCTTCTTCTCTTCTTGGAAACCGAAAAGAAGACACTCGACGATCAACCTATGACTGAATGTTCCCAAAAGCAAAACTGTCGATACCTAAACACAAATATTACCAATTGAATGTTTCTTCCATCCCAGATTTCAGGGTGGGGTCCGGGGGAGATGGAAGGTCGGAAGGTGCGAAGATTACTACCTAACAACTCAATTCTCAAAGCAATAGTTCTCCGAACAAGACACACAAAGGAACATCGATTGATGAATGTGAAAATTTAATTAATAAATCAAATTTAAAATATCCCCATAATTTAGGCAGCTTGTAAACTAAACTAGATCCCATATTTTTAGTGATTTTGTTGTATAGTAACTGGTTAATAGTTATGTGGCAGCTGATACAAAAAAAAAAAACTAATTACAATGTTTTCTCCAATAGAAGATTAAACTTATTGCAAGCTTGCGTCAAACTTGCCATGGCAAGTCTAAAGCTTGAATCAAACTTTAAATATCAGTCAACTTAGTACAGTCAACTTCAAACTTGAGTCAAGCTTGTCGTAAACTTGCATACTATGTGGGTTAATTCAGGAAACAAACAAGTCCTGCTTCTGGGAACGCCCTTCAGATTGATAGTGTACTTTTTACCCTTCCTTTGTATATGTTCAAATTGGATTTTCTTATGTGATTGCAAATCTGTTCACATACACACACACAAAAGAAAACCGGAAGATTCACATGACATTGAATGTTGGTATAGGGTGTCACCCTCCTACCCAACAGCCAGGGATGTTGTAAACACTTGTGTGACTTGACTACGAAAATCCCAAAGCAGACAATATAGCACAGACGTTCCGAAAGTAGTAACCGACGTGACGAGAACGTTCAGTGCCTATATCTTCGAGAAGTGGCGCCCCCCTTCTTTTTCTCCATTTTTTGAAGTCGGTCCAGGTCCCCAGAAATAGCTGGACATTTTTTTTCACTTCTGAGGGGTGTAGGCATAGTTTTTTTGTTTTGTTTTTTAATTTTATTTTCGTTCTCTGTCGCCTCTTCCACCCTCTTAGTTCCAAAACATTTTTGTCTCTGTTTTCTTCAAGCCTTCGTGTCCGTCTTTTTTGTTTTGTTTCTTGTTTTTTTTTTAAAAAAAAATCACTTTTTTTCTGGCTTCCTCCTGGCTTCTCTCTTCTTCGAACTGCAGCTGGGGTGAACGAAATACCAGAAGCCAAATGTGGTTACCGATCCAAACGCATGACACTTCTTCTTAAACATTACCACCACCAGAGGTCTCCACTGTTGCCAATTGTACACCAAGACATATCAAGTTGCCTATCTTGTTTGTATTAAAAAAATAAAAATAAATAAGAACGAACCCCGCTCTAAATTTTGTTAGTTTAAGAAATGTTTATTCCCAGTTTGCAAGTATCTGAATCTGACTGAAAATATATACACTGTGCTACAGCGTTGATCAATATTGCCAACTAGAAAATTGTAAGAAGCTGTACAAGATGCAACACACACACACACAAAGAAAAAAAAACACAACAAAATTATGAACTACAGTAGATAGTCAATTAATTTAATTTTCCTCATCTACTGCAGCAGACGAAAATATTGATTTGTACTCATCTAATCGCAACTAAATGGTCAAACTTAGTGCCCGACCTAAACATTATAAGGTACAGGGACCCCATATGGCGTACCTAAGCTTAGAAAGTAGTTAACTTTCTACTTAACATTGTCCACAACACTGGTGACTCCATCTACTGGCTTCTGTTTAAATCACACTTTATACATCTACTTCACACACCACTACCGCCATCTGTCGGATTTAACACGTATTATAACGAATAGAGCGAATATTTGGTTCCTAGGCCATATTAGAGTCCAAGGGTCTTACATTTTGATTGTATTTAACGGTGACGGTGTACATTGCAACAAGCTGTAAAGTCTTGAGCCGTTATTGATGTGAATACATGATATGTATGTATAGCTAGAGAAATTCGCAGTAGTAAAACAAATGAAGCCATTTTGAAAGCGCACATTAAATCTTTCACAATCCGTAGAAAACAGATAAAAAGAAACAGGAAGAAGAAATAAAAATTCCAAGAACCGTTTTAAAGGATAGAAAAAAAAAGAAATACTTTTAAAAAAAGCCAAACGTTTAGTATTAGCGGTGAAATATGGATAATGAAAGATTCGCTGAAAAGCTAAATACACAAGCTAGAGAGAGAGAGAGAAACAAATCGCGTTTTGTACAACTGAAAAGTACCTTTTTGAACAGAATTGTGTTTTTGTATGTATGCCAATTTGGCACGGTGTGTTTTCTCTCCGAACTTTTTTTTTTATACATACACATTCTCATCTACCAAGGAAAATGCTTTTGCTTAACGTCCACGGAATAGGCAACGAGATCAAACTCTAACGACTTTCACAACTTGTTTCAAAAAGTTTCTTCTTCTTCTTCTTCTTCTTCTTTTTTACAGGTGCTAAAGGAATTTGTAAACTAACCAAGAAGGGCCAGAAAACATTTGTTGGTTCAATATATATGTATACAATACTTCTTTTAGCACATGTGGAGGAGTTTATTTTTAAATGTTGAAGGCCTTTATCGAGAATAATATTTCAGAAGTTGGTAAGCAAAAAAAAATAGCTCTATAAAGAATTCATTGACTAGGTTAGAATCATTCTACGAGTTCAAAAACTGACAAAAATGGGCGAATTAGAATTAACACAGATACAAACATTTTCATTCTCTCTTTCGTACAAACACACACACACACACACACATCGACATGCAGAGAGAAAGAGAAAGAGAAAGAGAGAGATTATGAACGAAATTGAAAGACTGACCAAAAATTTTTTAGTATTGAAGTCAGTGTTGCCAATAGCCTTGACTTGAAAATAAACCTAAAAATAGTTGTTGTTTTTTAATCCTATATTACCAATAGAAAGAGTTGTTAATTCTATGGTTACAGCGTATGTTAGAATGTGGATAAAGCTCTAAATCAACAATACAAAAATACATTATTTGAGAGCTAAGTGAGCACTAAACATTGATTACATTTGAAGCAAAATGACTAAATTAGCCACGCTAATCAAAGTGCTCCAAGATGCCATTTCCTTTCTAGTAAAATGAAATACAAAAAGGACAATTTAATCCTTTAAAAAAAAAACCTAATTTATTTAAAACCACATAATGTTATATTCCTGTACGTAAATATCGAGATTATGTCTTTAAACTAGGGGGGAGTGTAAACTTTTTATAAAGCATTTGTAATGAGTCTCTTTCAATAGGACTTGGCGTCTCATTTTAGCTGTAAATTTGTCGTCCGTTTAAATCGTTTCAGATATCAACGGGCGTTGCGATAGATCCACCCGTTTTATCGTGACAACAGTCGCTTAGCTAATCACAGATCTGTAAACAGATTGACAGGACGTTTCTTTATTGGTTAACGGAATTGAAGTCGGTGAGTGGGCGAGGCTAATCATATGCACGTCAATATGTGAATTACGTAGTTGTTGATGTTCTTAGTCTCCATACGCGAAGAAGACTCGAGTAGTTATGGAAAACTGTTTGTATTTTAATGCCATTAATCAAAGACTATGAAAAATTATACATAAGGGTAATAATTTGTTTTTGACATATTTAAATTTAGATAACTAAACCAAGCTTTCTTAGAAGTTTATTAAAAAAATTGATACAATCTGCGAAAAGGGTTATGATTTTTATAATTAAAAAATTATGGGAACAGAAAACAAACCGACTTTTTCCTAAAAAATAAGGAAACTAAAAGTAACTTCTGCGATCTCTGAGTAAAAATACTGCCAATACGTAAAATTCTAACTTATAAGATTTGGCAACAGAGCTCCACGTCAGATACAGTTAAGAACACATTCCCACATACATCCATGTGTGAGCAATTTACGTTCGTCACCCCCTTCGTTCTTGAAGTTCCAAATGTGTTAAGTTTCCGCAATAGAATACCAAACGAAGTCACACGCACATACACATATATTTTCTCTCTCTCTCTCTCTGAACCCCTTTCTGAACGCTCATCTCAAATTTCCCCTATGGTTTCAAACCGCCTACCCTTTTCTATCTCTTTTATTTATTTTCGTTTACAGTTGACATTCACGAAAACAACTGTAATATATTAAAAAAAAATGTTTTAGACACTTTACATCATTTAAAAACTGCACATCGAATTCTTTAACTGAAAAAGAATCTTTTTTATAAAATATATACTGCTATTTGATACCCTTATGGTCATTTTAAAGTGAATTCCCTTGTTTTTTTTCTATGAACTGTCTGAGTCCTACGTAACCTTCTATTTGTTGCCATGGCAACGGTCGTCATGACAACAGAGATATGTGACGTCATGACTTAAATAGTCCATTCGATAGAAAATCTTAAAGATAGATACGCGATCTACGTAATGATATCATTATATGCATCATTTCTACGACAAATAAGAGATGGTCCCCCAACGGCAAGGTTTCTATCAGCACAGCTTAATTGTAAGTCATTACTGTAATTCCTGGTCCATTCTGATAAACAAAGTCCATGCAAGAAGAACAATATTACACAATAAATCACAAATAATTCATAAAAATAGTAGGTATTTTGTCAGTTAATTTGTAGCATTGGGATACAATTTGGAAATTGATAAAGGATTTCATTGTGTTCTGCAGTGTTGCCAGCCTGTTATAAAATGTTTGATTTTTAGTGACACTATGTCAGTATATTAGATCTTCCCTGGAGATATAATAACCATTACGTGGAACATGAAAAGCAGTGTTGTCAACTGTGAAAAAATATTCGAGGTTGGAATTTGAAAAAAATATTTCATTTTCTCTACAAACATAGATCAATAATATAAATCTGGTTTCATACTAATAACGACTTAGATTTATTTACTAACCCCGCCCATACTTTGATATGATGCACACCTTCAAACTGTATAATTATATTAAGTGTAAAAAGAAAAAAATAGATTAATTGTCAGGTAATTTCCTTTCTGACAGTGAACAAGTTTGCACATTTCCGATTGGGAGAAAACGAATTATGTAGAAGTGAAATCGGTACAAACACGATGAGAATTTTACAATAGTTGAAGCAAAGAATAAAGATAACAACAGTTTTGCTAACAGAGCTTCTCGCACGAAATGGAGCACGTGTTAATCTCGTTTCTTTCATATGTTTATGTGTGTTACTTCTTTTCATACAGAGTATTAAATTACTTCCTATCCCTACACCTCCTTTTAAAAATAAAAAATACCCATAACTTTAAAATAATTGAAGGCTTATATGAACAGAAAATTGTGTTGAGGGCATTACCTACACCAGATTTTTATCTTGTAAATACCTCATGAAAGCAAGTTTGACGTTTAGAGATTTACAGCTCGATGGTAGTGGTGATCGAACCTAGAACTTCCTTTGAAAGTTGTTCATGTTGAACTAGAAGGAAGGTGAGAACTTGAAATGCCAGTTATTTGTGGTTTTTGAAAGGGGATGATAACAACACATTTTTTTTTTTTAAACAAGGAATTTTAATGATAGCTCTCAATACATTCAACGGTTCTCAATACATTAATCATTCTTACTCCTGGATACGGTCATGACTACTACCATGACATACTTAGAACTAATAATTTTCAGAAATGTCGGTTGATAGCATAAAGATTTGAAAAAAAAAATAATAATAATTAATCAATTAATGTATTTTTTTCAAATTACAGTTTCATTGCGATTTAGAGTTTAGTCATTTATTTTTATGTATCTACCGCGTGAATTTCTTTACTATAATTATGTATGAACTATGAAGAAAAGATACAGAAAATGTTTGTTTACGAGAAAGGATTCCATAAAAAGAAAGAATATATTCTCCTGCAAAAATGTAAATACATCTGATAGTTATATTGATTTGCTTTCTCGTCAGTATAAAGCTTTATATATTATTGTTGAAAATCAGATTGTGTATTATTTGTCTTTTAAGCAAATGCCATAAAGAAGACAGAGGGTTATTCTCGACAGGAATTTGACCATAAACATATAGGCCTAGTGAGCATGAACACTGCAGTGCGATAATATTCAAATATGACAATTTGATAACAAGAGACACATTCTAACAGCTCAAACGGAAATGACTAATTTTTTTCCCTTTTTACCTACTAATTTCTGTGTATTGTGCTATATTACAAGAACGGACAGTACTTTTCAGGCACGTATCCAGAATTTGGTTTTGGAAGAAAGTCCAAGGTGTGGTGTCTGGGCATGAAATGTGTCTGGGCATGAAATGTGGGAAAAGTTATACCATTTTTCCATAAAACACTGAGTTTGTGCGGGGGGGGGGGGTCGGCCCCCCTGGACCCACTCCTCAATAGTCCCTGGTACTTTAGAAAAAGAAAAAAAAATGTTTAAATTGATCTGCTTAACCTAAAACTATTTAACTTTGATTCAAGTGACATCATTGCGTGATACTGTTCCGAGTCCTTGCAAGTGTTTCCAGGATTGGACGACTATATTTTGCAATAAAATCATTCTTTCTCTTTTAGTTAGAATTTGCCAAGGAAAATAGCATGCCAATAAACGCCCGCAAAAGTTTAATTGATCTTGTTATACATATACTGTATGTATGTAGAAACCTTTCGTACATACCAATATGTCGAAATTAATAATTCACAAATTATTCATACATTAACATGTAAGAGAAATTGGATTGCAAATTTATTTACTTGTAAATATTTGGACCCCTCCGTCTATATACACTGTAAAACATCCAAGCCGCGCGGTTCTTTTCTTTATCAACTTGTTTCTTTTTTTTCTCTCTCTGTTCTTCAGTCCTGGTTGCTTCTTTGAAGAAAGGTTGATAGTAAGAGAGAGAGAGAGAGAGAGAGAGTAAATTTAATTCTTTTAACAGTTTCTAACACTCTCGGATGCCGTCACAGAGAGAGAGAGGAGAGAGAGGAGAGAGAGGAGAAAACATGTCACAAACTATGTACATCAATTAACCAGAGTTTACACTATAGATTGATGGTAATGACTCGCAAGTAACCTTTGACCTTAGTTCTTTGACCGTCATACATGCCCCCTTCTTCTTCATTCAGCCACTCTTTTAAGATACTCGGTCACGTTTGCTTACAATTCACGTTTTATATACAGTACATTCATCCATCTAGTCACACACACACACACAAGCTCCTTTTTTGTAACAAGCGAAACGTATTAACTCTTCCTTGTATACAGTACATACTTCAAATATCTGTGACCATGATTATTTCTTGACTAGCGGCACAAATAAACACTCAGCGTTTTAAGGGTTTAATCAGTTATACATGCCCATCCTTCATTTCTTTCTATCTCCTCACTTGACTTTTTTTATTTGGGCTATTGTTGTCCATCTTCAATCAGATTAACAATATAGATGTACTGATCTCACAATTGTTGATTTGACCTTCCGTGAAATTGCTTCAAGTTGACCTGTCTGGTGAAATCACATGATTAGAACACGGAAACATTATGAGTTTTATTCAGCTGACATGACAATAATATAGAAGTGAAAACTGAATACATGAAAAAGAAATTGGTAGAGCATTGGCCTTGCATTCATGAGCTCCTGGGATCAATCTTAGCAGCTAATTAACCTATGAATTTTCCAGATTTTTGTCTCAGTCACACCGGGCTGATACCGGCCTGAGTCAATGGCCTAAGGCCATAAATACAATTCAAATCCAAAGGGGAAAAATATGCATAGAATGAACTAAAGCTTGTTCTTAGCGTATTACATTCATTGCATTTGTGGGGAGTGATATTTAGTTCTTACTATATTAGATAGAACACATATGCCAAACAAAAACGCTCTCAAAATAATGAAAATATACATTTTATCGACCAGGTTAAAAGATATTTATCGAACTAATGGAACTAGTGCGATGAATTTTCAAACAACAGCAAAAAAAAAAAAAAAAAAAAGTTTGAATTTCTTGTAATCAAATAGATCGACATTAACCAAAATCAAATTATTTGTCGCTAAAGTGTCGATCCGTTTTGACATTCCATTGTCTTTAATCTAGTATCTACTGTCAATTATTCCAACCTTTGCTAATTTATCTAAGTAACATATACAGACCTTAAAATTGAAAGGTTACTTATAATTTATGGATTTTGAAGTAAATGAACTACAGACCGTCAAGTCATTAGTATATGCTTTATACATTGTGTGGGAGAAAGAACGGGGGATGATAGTGACCTGTTTTTAGATTAACATCTCGTTATTCGCCTGACGCAGCTGAGAAATGCCAAAACATGACCAAACCCTGGGTTTGAACCTAAGACTATCCAAGTACATTTTTCTTCCTTTGTCAGTTCTCAAAGAAAAAAAAATAGGACAATATTTTAACGAATGATTTGCAAGAATTAATTTGAGTCAGCACTCCTCGGTCCATCGGTTAGCGTCGCGGAAGGATTAATATGTAGTTTCGAGCTCCACTACCAGTCATCCTGAATAAGACTTTCCAAAGTTTTCCTCAGTTTTACCAGGCAAATACCGGAATAATACCTGAACTAAATTCCTGGAAGCTAGCTTTCCTACCCTTACCCTCAGAAGAGTGATACTTCATTCCTCAGACGTGACAGGCTTATGCCATAGAGACTTGTTGACCTCTAAAATGAAGATTTTTAGAATAAGATAAGAAATATTTCATACCAACTGACAAAACAAATACTCTATGAACATAGAAAAAAAAAGTTATTATTGAAACAAAATAAAATATATTGATCATATTTCAATCGAAATTCCTTTGTAATAAAATCAACAATATTCTTTCTTATAGACAAGCACGTAAAAAGAACAAAAAGTATCCATATTAGGTGGCATAGATATAAAACTTTATAAATTTTCGTCCATAACAGGAATCGTTCAGTAGACGATTGAACAGAAACAGAGAAGGCCACCCATGAACGGTTTCCCGTCCAACAATTGATCGCCACAATTCACCTTTTTTTGAAATGAAGCCGCAACCGACCTCTCTGGATAAAATAAGTGGTTGTTTTACCTTGGATGTCCAACTTAAACACAGGCATCACAAAAGCAAATCCAGAATAACTAATAAATAATTCATTATTCGTCCATCTCATGTTCCTCATCCCCCCCTCCTATCCTCTACAACTACTTAGCCATTCAATGTCTAAGCCCCTCCCCCACCACTACTATCACTACTACTACTACTACAACTACTCTTAACTGATGGATATGATGAATATAATTACAAAACAAAAAAAAAAAAAAAAAAGAAGCATAATTATTATTCGTGGAAGGAATTCCCGGCAGTCTCTCTCTCTTTAACACTTGCAATGCAACGGTTTAAGACGAAGCTAAGCCTGTGGCATGTCACTGAATTACACATGTTGTAAGTTATTACCGGTGCGGCATTTACCATACTAATGAACGCAATACTACACACATTACATGACAAATAGGCCTACTTCCAAAGTTGATACAGACATATACAGCTTCAAGTTTCGAGCTAATCAAGGTCGTATAAAACGACGCTGAGACACATATACGTCAGATATTTTCTTTCAACAGAATTAATTTCACTCACATACACGCGTATATAAAAGGCCTCATGCGAGAAGTCTGGGTAGCTCGATGTAGGTAATGACAAGTTTTCAAGTGGGATGGATATATATTCAGTCGCGTCGTGGTTACTGGTACTGCTTTAACATGAATAGCTTGTTACGACAAGGAATTTGCACGATATTTCTGAAGTGAGAAAAGAAAAACAAGACGACTTTTGCGCCTCCTTGTCATTTGTAAAATACATTGCGAATCACACATTCAGTACGTACAGAGGTGAAGTGTATGGAATACTGATGCAATTTTCAGAAAGACGAGTTTCAATCAGTATGACAAGCTGTGACATTTTTTTTTCTAACACGCGTAAGCCTTCTTCCTTTATTCTACAAATCCCCGTACAAACAGCTCCTGTTTGCTGAGTCCTGAAAATTCTTAATCAAACGGATGATGTGACCCAGTTTATCCCAAAATCTATTGCCACCAACGATTAATGGAGCAGTGGACGGACAGTGGATAACCTATGAACTATTCTGACACCAATCACACAAAATTTAATATGGTTACGGTAGAGAGTTTGTATTAATCTTGATAATTATTTGATTTTTTATTTATGGCCTTTAGTCATCTATGGCTCAGGCCCAATAATCTTGACAAATTTGTACTAGGCCTACAAGGATATCCTGTCATAGGCTAATCCAATAAAATAATAATCTTGATAGAGTCTATAAACGGTTATTCAAAAGTTGTTCTGATATAAGCTAATCAGTAGTATTGCTCACGAGACGAGACAAGACTATGAAAAACGAGACGAGACAGAACTCTCGTAATATAAAATATACATCTTTTCGAGACTAGACGCTATCTGGACAAGATATTTTTGAGACGAGACAGCCTGAATCTCGTCTTGTGGGCAACATTACTAATAAGTTATCCTGGATTATCAGCTATCTTCAACGAATGTAATCAAAGTTATGCTGATGGAGATGAATCAAACAATTATCATAAAAACTAATCAAACACTAAACAGTTATTCTGATAGAAGTTAATCAAACAGTTTTCCTCATATAAGTTAATCAAACAGTTTTCCTCATATAAGTTAATCGAACAGCTTTCCTGATAGAGGTTAAACAAACAGCCATTCTGATAGAAGCTAATCAAACCGTCATTCTGATAGAAGCTAATCAAACAGTTTTTTCATAGAAGTTAATGAAAAAGCTTTCCTGGTAGAGGCTAAACAAATAGTCATTCTAATAGAAGTTAATCAAACAGTTCTCTTCATAGAAGTTAATCAAACAGTTTTCCTCATAGAAGTTAATCAAACAGCTTTCCTGGTAGAGGTTAATCAAACAGTCATTCTGATAGAAGTTAATCAAACAGTTTTCCTAATAGAGGTTAAACAAACAGCCATTCTGATAGAAGTTAACAAAACTGTCATTCTGATAGAAGTTAAACAAACAGTCATTCTGATAGAAGTTAATGAAACAGTCATTCTAATAGAAGTTAGTGAAACAGTTTTTCTCATAGAAGTTAATCAAACAGGTTTCCTGATAGAGTTTAATCAAACAGTCTTTCTGATAGAATTTAATGAAATTGTTATTCTGATAGAGTTTAGTCAAACAGTCACTCTAACAAAGTTAATGAAATAATCATTCTGATCCCTGATAGAAGCCAGAAAATACATCATAATGAAACTTAGGTCATGCTGATAGAGTTGAATTAAATTATCATCATAAAAGTGAATCAAACAATTATTATTTTCTATTAACTAAACATCTATCCTGACGTTTGTTAACAGAACAAATAACATTATGAATCTAGACGAAATGTATAATTGAACAACATATATTTACATATAAAACTTTATTATCTTAATTAATGTCTTAACATTATGAGAAAAACTGTTGCTCTTTTGAAGTATACGGGAATAGTTTGAGGCAATTATACCAAGCGGCCGTAGCTCAGTTGGTAGAGTGTTAGCTTGGCATTCGGGAGGTTCTGAGTTGGATACCAGGAATCCTAGAGTTTTTCTCAGTAAAACCAGGCAAATGCAGGAATGATACCTTCAACTTAGATGCCGGCCGAACCATTTTCGCTTCCTTTCCCCTACACTATCCAGGCTTGAACCATAGATGGTCAAAGACCATAAAAATTCAAATTCGAGAGGCAACTCCTTTCTTTTCCTTTCTTTCTCTAGAAAATAAACCGAATGCTATTATACTATATCCGTTTTGAATTTACAATACTACTTCCAAATAATTGTAAACTCACTATTTCAACAGCACTAGACATATTGTACTACGCCTATATACCTGTTTGGATCACTCTTAATTTTAAATAATATTTGTGATACAAAAAATATATATTGAAAGATGAGATATTTTTGGAATACAAAATTGGGGCAAATTAGAAACCAACAGGTTTCCATTGACAAAGAGAGTATAACTTCTTAAATTTTAAATTCAAAGAATTAGAAGCCTTTCAAACTTTGCTAGAACATCGTTAAAAATTAGTACAAATTACACAGATTAAAAAAAAAAAATGCCTGACACAGAAACACACATACCGCAAAAGCGATTTACAGAACAACATTTATTTACAAAGAACAATACTCGCTGTTTTGGAGTCGTCTTTTTTTCTTTTCATTCAATCACTGAAAAATCACTCTATTTCCATAAGTCGAATGTGGTTACGCTGGTTGACTTTCAAAGAGCTTTATTTTTTTATATTTTTTTTTTCTCTTTTGTGTAGATGGTTCCTAACTAAAAACCATTAAACCTCAACGGACCATCATTTGTGCTTCTTTCCTTTTTCTTTCAACCCCATACCACCCTTTCCTGTTCCTTAAAAAAAAAAACACTCTCTCACTACTCGTCTCCGAAACGGTCACAGCAAGGGGTCACTTAGAAACGTCCGATTCCGCAACGCAGGGGAGTGATGCTGGCTTGCATACATCACTACAGTTGTTTGGTCGTAGATAGTCAAGTTTATGTATTTTTTTTTCTCTTATTTTCATCTCCTTTTTTAAGTTTGCAGTGTTATCGTTCTCGCCTCTGAGAGTGGACAATAAAAATAATAATAATAAAAAAGAGAAAAGCGAAAACCGGACGAAACGCGTCGTGGGAGGTATCCATGTCCAGTGTCGCCGTTTCACCCTAAAGTCTTTGGAACGATCCCCAGTCGGCCGAAAGCCGAAAGTGCATCTCCATGTTGTATGCATGCATTAATGAGGTGGAGAGAGAGAGATGCTGGAGAAGATGGAAAAGCAACCAGGGGGCGGGGGAAGAATGGATAGTGTATGGGAAGGGGGTTGGTTGGCATTAAGGGTTCTCGTCGTCGTAGTAGTACTCGAGGAGCGTAAAAGGGGTAGTGACGTGGTGGGAGAAGAGGTGGAGGGGAAGAAGAAGAAAAGGATGTTGGAGAAGACAGAAAGGTCCTTTGAGAAAGGGCAGCTCGTTTGGCCAGTAAGCGATATTCTATTAGAGAGAAATTACGGAATGAGGGTAGAAGGAATTTCTCTTTCACTCAAACCCACAATCCTTTTCGTTGAAAACAAAGAACATGAAAAATCGAAGCAGAAAACAAATGCTTAAAACTATTTTTTTTAAAAGACAAGTCATTATGGAAAAAAGGCAGATGGAACGTTGTATGAAACTTGTTTTT
>JAGDQP010040690.1:0-17199 GCA_022664845.1 Lepisma saccharinum | reverse complement strand
TTTTGTCCCCTCCACCTCCTTGGGTGAAAACTCTTCGTATAAGAAAACTATTGTTCATACAGAATGCTGTGATCTGTAGCATGTATCCTAGGTAAAGTGACAATTGCAGATGCAGCACAAACCTACATATAAACATACTTTTTATCTTGATTTCGTATTTTATTATCTAATGTGTGAATTAGGTTACTTCTCCAGTGGACACTGGATAAGGTACTTGATATTGTTTGCTTGAAACTTAACTCACTTGGCTACCATTGACAAACATTGCTGATATTAAGATAATTTGAGTTCAAGATTCGATCTGTTCTTGGTAGAACCGTTATCAGAAGTTATCAATTTTAAGCTTAACTTTCTCACTACACTCCAAACTTTGAAATACCACGTTTCCGAAAATCAAGTTCTTGCTGTTTGAACATTACGCCTCTTTCTTATTTTAAGAGCTTTTAATGTGAGAACACATGTTTGCAATTCACTTTCCGCTGTAGTGCGAGATGTATCTGTTCTTTGTAGCCATAGACTATGTTTTTCAGACATTTCTAATGCTTCCTTGAGAATCGTAGTTGCAAATAAAACTTTGTAAATTATTTTTTCTACTGAAGTAAACACCACTACGATACCTCGACAAATCTCTTTAACTGAGGGCCTAAGTTAAACAAGTGAGGCGGAGCCCATTTGGGAGACCGTGCTCATAAACTACAGTTAAGCTCCAGCAGCGGGTATCCTATTTAGATAAATAAATCATAGCTATATTTGATCCACTATTGGATGAGGCCTCTCCTCGGAGAGTGGAAATGGTCTACTGCTGCCACGCTGACCAGGCGGGCTGTAATAAGAGAGCTTAAGTTCTCACTGTGATCGCCACTATCTTTTGTTCATAGTAGCTCCCCGATTGCATCACGATGCTGGGTGGAATTTCAAATCCACACGCCTAGAAAAAATCCTTGGCAGCGCCGGAAATCGAACCCGAGACTCCACAAACCGTAGTCAGCAACGCAAAACCACTAAACAATCACTAGGTCGTATCTCATAAATGTTGCGTTCGAAAAGGTGCAGCGAGACCATCTCAACTATACCTCAACCACCTTCCAAGCACTACTAATTCCAAACTTGTACATATCCCCCAAAGTGTGGAACAGCCCCTGTAATCTGGATTCGAGTTTGAACTCACCATGTTGAAACTTTTAAGACAACTCAACCACCTCTATTGCCTTAGTAGTTCCAAAGATATAAATTATCCCAATATCTGTCGATGCACCTAACTCTGGTATTTTCCCTCCTGCACTCTTGCTGAATGATACAGGTTTGAGCTACTAGTCGAGACCTTTGGAACGACACCTCAGCAATTTACCTAGACCTAGTATATACTGACGGACGGATACATGGACCGAGTGGACGCATAAAGCTTCACAGCACTTGTCATTGAAGTCTAAATGACAATTGGTAGACACGCTGTTTAAGTTTCTCCTACATTTAAATGCTCCATAAATTTAGTGATTAAGGGCTGCCGATAAAAAAGAAATTCCGGTTTCAAAAGTTTGAAAAAGTCAGAAAGCCGAAAATGTTTATTCTTTTAAAAGAAATGTAAAGTAAATCCAAACAATACTAGTCTATAATGTTTTTTATAGCTTTAAAAATATGTAGAAAACGAAAGAGGATACTACTTGATGTCCTCTTTAAGACATGCATACACACCTCTTGAGCAGTATGTATGAAATGACATCCTATGTAACATTTCCACTATGTATCGCTCCCGTAGGGGAGCGACTTTTTTTTATAATGGGAATATAGCAATGTGCCGTGTAGGTTAAGAAAAAATTGAATACATGAGACAAGTTGGGCAACAAAGGTTGCCATGCTTGATTCGCATGCTTGATTCCGGGTGCAATTGAACCAGATAGTAATACGCTGCTCTCATGGCACGACATACTTGTCACGACATGCTTGGTTGCGTACAGTTACATAATAGAGGTTAATATCCCTCTTATTATTGTTTTGATCTCTTAAAGTCTTGTCTGTGATGTTTTTCGTAGGATTGGATTGAAAAGTCTATCCAAATCAATGGGGTTTCTTGAACATTGTTGACCTGTTACAACCCAAGAACTTAAAGAAAGGGTCTGTAAGAATTTGTCCTGATACCTGTGAGCATATTATGTCGAATTATATACGATGTCCCTCGCCGATCTCAGGAACGTCTGCGAAAATGGTGGTCATCTGCTGGGTATCAATTACAATAAATTATCAACAAGAAAGATTACTTCTACTTTTCTTCTAGGATTCATGGTTTAGGCGCTAGAGCTGCTTGTAGTTTGCAAGTTTTCCTACACTGTTTTGTACGAGTCGAAGCAACAGGGAGCTGAAATTGACATATCTGAAAATTAATGCAGGAATTTTGAAAATTGGCAGTCTGACATTAGTTCCATGTACTGAATAGTATACCGAATTTTTTGTCTTGCTGCGTTGCCGCTGGCCCCCTATATATTTTCTTTCCTATATATCCTAGGAAAAATAACTCCTTATTAATTGAAGTTGTAAACTTGAGCTGTTACAGTGCGTATTTTGTGTCACCTTGCTTTGCCAAATAAAGAGCCTGGAAAAGAAAAAAATGAAATGTAGATAGTCGTATTTAGAAGGTAATAAATATCTAAAAGAGATTTAATCAAGGCAAGAAATGGTACATAAAATGTCATTACATTCATACATACATACTGTTCAAGAGATGTGTGTGCATTTCTCAAAGCAACATCCAGTAGATGACCACCATTTATCGCAAATATTTCTGCAATCGGCGAGGGACATCCTGCATAATTCGACATAACATGTCCACAGGAATCAGAGCAAATTTCTCACAGATCCTTTCTTTAAATTTTTTGATTGTAACAGGTCTACAATGTTTAAGGGACCCAGTAGATTCTCATAGAATTTTCAATCCAGTCTTATAAAATCATCACAGACAAGAGTTTGAGAGATCAAAGCAATAACAAGAGGGATATTAAGCACTATTAAGTAACTGTACGTAACCAAGTATGTCGCGTAATACATTTATGAAATCATGTTAAGAAAGAGATGAAATAAGCAAACATAGTATATGAATGATATACGTAAGTATTATGTAAATGATGACTTTGTTCTGATTTTTTCGGGCTGGTATGTTTGGTAGAGCATGGTCCTGGAATGTCATGAGAGCAGCGTCGTATTGCTTGGTTCACTTGTATCCGGAATCAAGAGTGCGGTCCTCAGAACATTCTGTAGAGTGCTCTTGCCAAATCCTAATTTTACAAAATGACCTGAAATTGAGGAAGCAACATTCAATTCGGTAGATTCAGTCAGCGAGTGAACTATTGAATATCTAATTAATTTATCAGTCAAGCATTATAGTGTAGTAGCTCAGTTATAGAAACCATTAGAGAAGATCAATCAACCGATCAAACTAGCTGGTAACTTAAGCACACTTTTGTGTAATTTTTGAGACGTACAATCGGTATTTTTAGCACCATTGTAAAATATGGAGGAGCACGATGCAACCCATCAAGGCCCTAAATCCGGTATTTTTTTTTATTTTGTACGGGCCATTCTAGTAACTTTTGACTTCGGCCCGTCCCGATTATCTGTCACGTTCTAGCTAGAAACCAGCAATCACAAACATCTATGCCCACCTGGGATTCGAATTCGGGACTTCGAGTCGCTGGCTTAGCGTCCTCATCCACATAGGTATCAGGTCGTGGAAGTAAATCCGGTACATGAAACTGCTTCAAGCTATCAATTATCAAAACACCTGATTTTTTTTAGGTAAGTCCAAATCATCTCCTTGTTGCTTGGCCATTGCTGTTACAAAACAGTTTACTGAAACATTACAGGAGAACGAGCAGTTCTAGAGCCAAACGGTGTATCCTAGAAAGAATGTGGAAATAACCTTTCTTGTAGAGAATTTTGTGCAGATTAGCTTCTGTAATAACACATTTTCCTTCAAAATACTTTTCAAGCGAGATATTTCCGAAAAAAAGGTTTTAGCACGATTTTTTCAATATGGAGGAGAAAGCGACAACGCACAAATGTCACAAGTTTGGTGGATTACTCAGGACATGAAACTGTGTCAAATTGCGAAGTTTTAAAATTTCTGCATTTTTCTTTTAGATAGAAGTATGTATCAGAAGTTACTCCGAGGTACGCCAAATAAATTACCTTAACGTTGATCTGGACACACAAGGAAGTACAGAACTTAGTGATGCAACATCAGTGGTACATTTCTACGAAAAGAAAGTGCACTGGAGCTAATATGTTCAGCATAGTTTTGCAATATGTTTTTTCTGTCAATTGTTTTAATAACAAAAATCGTTCTTTTTTCGTTTTCCTTTCCAAAATGTCGTTTTCTTCACACAACAAGTATTTAATGCTTTACGCTTCAGGTAATCAATGTAATAAGCAGAGTTGGAATTAGTCCTCACACATCCATCGGAATTCACTATTGCTTTGTTTTCCTGCGGCTTTTGGAGGCAAGTGATAGGATTATACGCATGCATTCACTGCCAAATTGCTATACGTCCTGTATCTTCACCCTGACACAAATGAGGAATTAACTAATGAGGAATTAACAAATGAGGACATATGGACTGAAGTGTTTTGGTATAGTTTGTAATGATATACTAATAAACCCCCAGGAAACTGAAGAAATATTTTAAAATTATAGGATTAGCTTAAGTTCCTAGAGATTATACAACTTCGAAGACATCTTTACAGTAAAATGAAAAACTATGAATTCTTACGGAAATATGCTCTTATCCCGTATATATAATATGTCAATTTCAAATTACAGTATCATTCAAGGAATATATCTATTTTAAATAATAGTTATCGTCAACCAAAATAAATTATCTGTAGCTCAAAATCAAGGGAAGTAACCTACTTCTATTCAAGGGCAACAATATATGTCTATGTTTACTAGTACAATGGGTGTCACTATAAAAACTCGGGGATATTGCTCCCTCCTGCTCCGGGTTCTAAGCCTCGCCGCATACTCTAAAAATATATACAGATCCAGACAGTATAACCAAAAATATTTTATGTTATATGAACATTTAAAAGAGTTGTATAAATCCATAACGAATTTTCTTGTAAACAAAGAACAATCGACTCTTGTAATACGTAATACTCTTGTGATATGCACAAGTAATACTCTTGTGATACATGTATTCTGCTGAGTCTGTTGCAAGAGAATTGCTGTTTCAAAAGATAGCCACTTCAAGATGCTCTCCCAGTGCTTTTTTGAAAGTATAGTAGAAACTATCGGCACGTAACAGTATGGGAGCCATTTAAAAATTAATTTTAAAATTGGGTGGCAACGCTGACAACCGGGTACTTCGAACAACCACAGTATGTTTCAATTGTGTCGAATATGTATATTCAAAGTTTGATGCAACTGTAGGCTTGAAGTTCCTCTATGATAAGTCCCAGTACGTAAATACAAAGTTTGGCCCTCATACCTTCAACGATTGGGAGTAACTAAATTTTTTTTTTCTAAAATTCGTTGGTAACACCGACAAGTGCGGTGTTGGAAGTACTCCCATGAACTGTCCCAGTACCTAATGCACATGTTTTATGTTAATCAATGAGGATACGTCCAACGGAAACAAACATGAAACCTAGACTTTTAAATCGTTTGGCAACACTGACAGACTACGGCACCTGCAGTGTCTGTATGACCTTGCCCCGTATCTAATGAACATGCGTGTCAAATTTGGTGTATATCAATGCGTATTTGTAGACTTGTGTTAATAAAGACACTTATATAAATTGAATTTTAAGATATGCTGGTAACACTGACTACTGGTGTGCTTGATGTTGGGGACATCCAAACCTTTCTTCTATTGTGTTGAATGATGTTTAAGCAGCGTTGCCAATTGGTGGGTAATTACCCAATGTTCGGGCAATTCTATGAACTGAGGGTACTTTGGAGAGTAATGTAAAGATCAGATATTTTTCGGGCAATTAGAAACAAATAAAATAATAAAAAGATTATTTCTTAATGTCCCACTCACTTAATGCTTCAGCCAGGAAATACAATCCACAACCATTTCATATCACAGATTTCTATGTATGAACATATGGTAGTATAAAAAGTATTCTTTTTTAAAACAAGGGAATGACAACTCGGAGCTCTCTTCGACCCATAAAATGACAAAACGCCGCCAAGAGATTTCGGGAGAAAGCAACTGATTTTAGTAACTCTTGAGAAAAGAAGACACAAGATGTTTCAACAGGATCTTCCCTTTCATTTTGAATCCGAAAAGGGGTGGGGGATGCGAATGTTTGATAACAAACCTAGGCGTAAATACTAAATACCAACATATTTATAAATAATAAAACAATCGGTCCAGCAGATATGGCTGGGTGACTGGACAAATCTTTTATGAAACTATTTTAATAAAGAAAAACAATTTATTTGAAAAGCTGATTATACGGCAATAACACAAAAATAAACTAAAGCGTAACAGTTTCGTAAGTATACCACCTCCTTCTTCAGACTTCACAATATAGCATAGGCAATTCCTTATACTTCCGAAACTGTTACGCGTTTAGTTTTTTGTGTTATTAAAGTATAATCCGCCTTGTCTGAAAGCTGTGTTCTTCTTTATTGAATACGGATTGAAGATGTATTCAGAAGTTATTTAGGGGCAGGGGGAGGTTGCGAGTTCTGCCTGGGTGTGAAATTTAGATAAAATTCATATAATTTTGAACCAAAAATGCAACAAATTCCACACAAAAAATAATTTTGCGAGGATACGTGCTGCTCCCCTCTACGTACGACTAAGAGTGTATTGTTATAATAACTATTTTAAACATATTTTGCTTTATATTCAGTGATGACAAAGGAGAACATTTTTTCTCTAGTCGTAGTACTTGATGCTTGAATTTACATTCATGTGAAAACAAACAATTAATTTTAGATCATTATTCATAAAGATTGTATTTTGGTTGAAAATCGGGTATTTTTTGTGACACTGGGTGGTAATCTGTTTGGTAGACATTGGCAACCCTGTGTTTAAGGTACGTTTGGGCAGATATGGTATGGAAGAAGCTTTCAATTTATTTTTTAAAAGATTGGCGACACTGAGAACTGAGTAATCCGGAATATCTTACATTTACTAAATATATATGTAAATTTTACCAAGTCTAGGGATTAATTTAAGTTTCGTTTCATCTCAATTATATATTTAAAATTAGTTATTGCTTTAAAAGACGTTAACAGTATTACAAATTGCTGCCTTGAAAAAAGAACGACATTTAGAGAAAAGGAAGCCTCATGTTTTTTTCCTTAAGAAACTGAAGTTTGGAGGAATAACGAAAGTTTTTCTATTTACAATACTAACTATACCTCCTGTGAGGCGAAGAAATGAAAGGTAAGTCCAGATGAAGATAAAAATTATAATTTTGCTTTAAACATATATCGTGCTAGGATAGAAATATCTAGAAATTGTATTTCACACGATGCTGTTTGTAAATCATGTTTAAAATGTTCTCCATTTGTACTTAGTTCTTATTTGGGATGTTTACGCATTGGGTGTTTGTATTACATATTCAATTGATGTTGCCCGCCATTAAGAACGAATACTATTGTTTAATTAACATAAAATATCATTATCTACACTCTACTATCTCTATTTCCTGTTAATTGTACAAGTCACATGTGTGCACTAGTGTAAGTAATACGAGAATGTAAACACGTATTTACTTTGTGGTACAACATTTTAATTGTTAATTTGAAAAGTTTCTTTCTAATATTGGTCTGTAAACCCTTTTTGTAAATAAATAAATTCTCACTCAATAATATGTATTTACTTTGTTCCTTCTGCATAAACTTGTAACCGTTTATATATATTTATTTTATTGGCATTATCAACCTTACCTTTTCTCCACAACAGAAACAGACAAAAGTACATTTCGTAACAATCTCGAACATTCCAAATCTTTGCTGCATATTGAATATCTTCTACAATGTGATACGATCTTCTAGTCTTAATATACTTTCATAGGAAATTTACAAATTACACTTTAAAAGACGATATTAGTATTGGTAGTCCATCTTGAAAGACACTTACGGTACTTGAAAAGTATATTCTGAGAACCAGACGATTACCCGAAAATACCTTTCTAGATAACAATACTCGTAAGTCTGCTAATATTGTTCTTATATGGCGCCTTCAAACTGCAAATATAATTATAATATACCAAGGGGAAAATGTACATTTATGTGAAAATACAAAAACTTTTAAGCACCATAAAATTTTATATTTTGGACCTTTTGCTCTTTGAATATTTACTTTGGTTTTAATGAATTGTAGTACTAAATCCAAAATGTCGTCCTTTAAATCCCACCGCTAATTTTCATTTAGTATTAAATATAGGTTAGAAATAAGCATTTTAAGTTAGCATACTAAATGATTAGATACTTTGAAGGCTATAAGCTTCAGGCAATGAATTCACACATTAACAATGTATACAATAAATTACTTTGACAACGAACGGAAAATTTAAAGTTAAGTAAGTGTTGTGCTTTGTTTCTAATGTGCAATTCAGGAATGATTGACAGCTCTAATGATACACATCGAGAATCTCGTTTACTGTTGCGTGTTAATGGAGACGTTATGTTACCCTGCGTTTTGTTGTTTGTTTGTTTTGTTGTTTGAATTATAATCTCACTAAAAGTAAAATAGAGATATGCACCCGTATTTAAATGAACAAACAAGAATATAATGAACATATTTCAGTCGCCGAAACGTAATTAATGGGTGAAAAAAATTGTTTAAAAGTGGTGTAATGATTAACATAAAATGAAAAATTATCGAAGGAAAGTTTTAAAATCAATTTTAGAAAGTCGTATATTTTGTTAAAAGCAGAACCAGTAATAACATGCATGACCTGCCATCGCTTCATCTCCGTTCTTTATTTCTCTTTCTACCCACAGTTATTCAGGTCCACTCTTTAAGCTATGCACCTCGCTGTCCACCTGTCCGGCCAGAACTTTTAACTCAGAAACCACTAGAGCCATGGACGTGGTTGACTTGTCCTTTGAAATGTCTTACTGGGACGAGCTTACTCCTATATAAATCATGCATATTGAAGGGGCGGTACCGGAGAAAGGCGGGCAATTAACAACTGAAATTACTAGGAATAGGAAGGTGGTTGAGGTATCTTTGGAAAGATCTTGGCAAGACGAGTTCAAGCCCGTATCAATCTTGATCGCAGGGGTGGTTAAAGAGCGGGGGGGCCGAGAATTTCAACTTCAGAACTACTAGGGCTAGGAAGATGATTGAGTTGCCGTTGGAAAGATCTCAGCGAGATAATATGGAATTCATATAGGTTATACACATTGCAGGGGCAGAGCCAGAGATACGCGGTAATTTTAAACTTAAAAGATACTGGGGTTAGGAAGGTGGTAAAGCAGTCGTTCAAAACTCTTGCTTCTAGGTCGCAGGGGATGGTTCACTACTTTTATGGGCACAATTTTTGACTTTGAAACTACTACGACGAGGAAGGTGGTTGGGTTGTCTTTCGAAAGGTCTTGCGGCCTAACTGAACATTGATAGCTTTTCCCAACTGAACATTGATAGCTCAAAATAGGATGTTTGCTGCTGAAGTCTGACGGTATCATATGTGCACAATCCTACTGGGCTCTATCTCACTTCTTAATTGAGTATTTTGGAGAGTTTAAAGCAATTTCCAGAAGTAATGCTTCTTCAACAGAAGCTTAGTGAATTCTTTAAGAAAAAATACTGGGATAGTATAAAGAATTAAAAGCAGAGCTACTACATTTCTTTGTCCTACGGCGCAGATAATGTACAGATTTTCAGAATAAACTTTAACCGTAATTTATAAACGTACCCAAAGCTGTAAATTCCATTCAAGGACATCAAACACACACACACATAGACACACACAAAACACATCTTCCATTGAAGGACACATATATTTGTTCTTAGAAACGTTGGGCATATTTGGGAGCAGCAAGCACTCACACCAATACGACAGAAATGTTCAGTGAGCACAGGTTTAGCAAACGCGTAGTTGCAGAGATACCGGTTGCTAGAGCGCGGGACAATTAACTTCAGAGTCTCATAGATGTGAAATTAATAGCACTAGGCAAAGTGGTGTGGGAGATCATGAAGTCCAGAAATTCCACAAATGCATACACAAAGCGTGTTGGAAGAATAGATTAGGGATTGCCATAAGAAAGCAGAGGTCTCAAAATAAAGCAACGGAAAGAATGTAGGACGTTCAGTGCGCACGTAAGGAGAGAAGCAAACGTCACACACACAACGAACAGATTATAGTGTGCTGGAACAGTAAGGGAGGTATTGAATTGAACTTATTTATGGACTCTATGTATCTTTGGCTAAAGAAGGAAGATTTAGGAAGGTATTACTTAAGATACCATCCAAATTTGCCTGATTGAACTGAGGGAAAACCCTGGGAATCCTCAATCATGATGGGCGCTCATGGGAGAATAGTTCCTTCATGCCATAACCGATGATAACGCGTGCCCCAATGGTTTATTCTGAGACAGTTGCTGTTGAGTTTGTAAATCGTTTACTTACCAAGTGTTATTTGGTTCTGTATACCTCATGTTTATGCAGATGATACATAAGTATATCCAATTACTACTTTTTAAACTCCTTAGTGAGGCGCATCCCTAATAAATAATGTTCTTGCTGGCATTAACCTTTGGTGTACTTCATTCAAATGGTTTACAATAAACTGTAGAAATATATATATAGATATATGAGTTGTTGATTATGATTTTCCAAAATAACCGAAAAGTATTAGTATCCTAACAAATAGAAACGGCGTGTAAGATAGTTTCAAAATATATTACCTTTGTAAAATTTTCAATAACGCATTTGAACAACCATTTACAAATATCTGATGTAAATGACAATATTTCCGTTTATTGGGAGCTAATTTTTGAAAAATGACAATAAAAAGCAATAGCCCCTCTTTCTTCCTCTCTCTCTCTCTCTCGTATCTATCTACGCATATAATATTATGGCGATTATATCGATCATCATTATAGTAATTGTTATAATGATATTGAGTTGAATTTAAATTACTGTACTGTTCCTGATGTGACTTAATCCAAAATCTTAGGGCAAATAATTAATAATAACTTTAACTGTAAAGAACAGGTTACGTCACAATACAAGAAAGGCTGATAGAATTTTGCATAATCTAAACAAATTTCGCTGGAGTTGACAGTCGGTGTAAATTAGATCTTATTCAGTCTTTAATTTGATCTTTACACAATTATTGTGAAATTATTTGTAGTTCTGAACTACAGAGTAAATATGCACATAAAATACAATTGGTACAAGATCATACTAATAGGTATTATTATGTATTAAGAAAAGAAACCATTCTTCTGTTCTAAACAATCGTGGAGCCTTCACTATGCATCGTAGAAGACTATTGCATTATATTTGTCTAATATAGAACATCTTAACGACAAATAAAGCTGAGTATGTGATCACCTGCTGATTATGTGTATCAGATACACAATCATTCTAGATGAAATCATTTTGATGTAAACATATTACTCATCATAAATCAAATGCACGCCATTCTCCCTTCTCTGTATCAACCCTTAAATCGGTAGGAATGTGGGCGGTAGTGGTCAGAGCTTTAGTGTAGGTACCACACCAGTATTGTCTGGTAAACTGAGCGAAACCCGAGTCAGTATGGTCGGTAGCAGGGATTGAATTTATCCCATGTTCGTATTTATTACCACGAGGTCGTGGAGTTCCATTATTGTTCTCTTAGAGTCTAATTATTGAATGTTGCTCCATCAGAAACAACAACAGAATAAATATTATAAACATTTCCTTAACATGCATAACAAGTATAACTCTAAATTATTGCATCCTGACTTACCTTTCTCATAACCATGTTACAGCAGTGAACAAGTGGATATCGAAAATATATTTTATACACACATACTACAATACGTAAGCTTAATATACAAGTCAAATATTCTCAGTGTTTGCACGTTTTACTGCCCAGTTAGTATTCGTTTCCAGATAGTCAATTGTCGAAGTCTTGTTCCGTACAATACATATTTTCTAAAATGATGTCAACGCTCCATTATATTTCGTTATGGAGTTGTCATTCTCCATTAAGTAGCAATCGATCACAAACTATTTTTATCCTTTTATCTGCATATAACAAACAAATGTGCCAGATTTACCCATCGTTTAGTTGACACTAAAATATTAGTTGTTTTGTTATTCTGCAGTGCGTAAAATGATCTTATAAAAGTCTTTATTGAAGGACAAAATCGAATAAGTAAGGAGAAAGCAAATAACGAAGAAGTTTCAGCTGAAACTAACATATATTAAATATAATTGAAGTGGTGTTTAATTTCAATAATAAATTGTTAACTAATCATTGTGTTTCACGTAGTATCAAACAACGTACGCATTACTTCTACTCTTTAGTGCAGCAGTGTAAGAGAGCGTAACAGAAGTGGAAAGGCGAAGCAGATACCTGTCACTAAATGTTAACATTAATTTATACTTTGAAACCATTCAGTAATGTCGGAGCTATAACAAAGCGTCAAAGACAGAAAAACTACGCATTACACTTACACATGTATTTATAGTTTTTAGAACATTTATGAACTTACAAGATAACTTTTGTAAAGAATATTTGAATAAATTACGTATCTTGATGTTAAGAGTATATTTTCATCTTTTATACTAAATTTGCACGTTTATAACTGGTCATATTACGAGTAAAAAAAGATAGTCCTTGTGTCAGAGTTCTAATGAAGACGTATTGGTACAATTTCGGGAGGGGTAAATTAAACTTTGTACACCCGTTCTATGGATGGAATTGCGTGTATGATCAAAACTTCGTAGGACCAACAGCCTCTCAATTGGAGTACGACCAACATTCCAAGCCAGAAACCTGTTTCTGTCGAAAGCAGTGTTGGTTCTAGCCTGTTCTACGAAGTGGTAATCCATATGCCAGTGTTGGTCCAACGCCGTGTTTGTTCTCAGCGGTATTGGTTCTATGTAGTATGGGTCCTGCGCAATGTCGATCAGGTAGTACTCGAAAAAATATTATGGACATTTCTTAATAGTAGATTTCCGAACCTGGGAATGGATGTCTTACCACATCTGACATACTCCTCATACCTCGCTCCTTCGGGATATCATCTGTTCCGTTCACTGTCAATTGCGTTGCATAACAGTTCCTTTTGCGACAAAGCGATACTGAACTCTTATTTTGATGTTTTCCTCGCCCCAAAAACACTTAACCAGTAAGTGTCCGCTGATCTCCCTGAGTGATGGGAGATAGTTATGCAGAATGGTGAGGTACTATATTATTGATTATTAACTTCCTTGATTCGTGGTTAGTACTTGAATGGAAGAGTAAGAACACCTACAAAATGTATGCGCCAACGAAAAAGTCACAACACGTATTTCTTTCTAATGTATATAAATAATAGGCAAGTAGAAATGCATAAACAACATCTTCGTCTCTGCTTGTTGTCGCGCGGAAGGCACAGATGCATTAGTGGTGATTCAACCGCCGTGCAGGATGGAAGTTACTCGGCGTGAACAGCTTGCGTACGTGAAAACAGCCGTTCTCCGAGGGCGTACTTCCAGAAAATGCCACAGGGAGCTGGTACCTTTACCTCATACCCAAAGTAAAGAACACACTGAGTGATAGACTGTTTCCGAGTCGAGAGGACATTGTCGTTGTTGTCAAACGTTAGATATCTTGCCTCCAGCCGGATCGAGTAGATGGTATTTGATGCTCCCACACTGGTAGCGCGTTGTGGATGCTCAGTGAGATTATTTTGAGGGTTCCTAGGGCGATATGTGTACACATCCTTTTATTTATATATTAATGTCATACTTTGTTTTATTATATTTTTAGCACTTTGCCACCTATCCTTGGTACAGATGACCTGCACTATTCATACATTTAACATTACCAAACAATAGCCCTTGTATTGGAGTATACATGCTAATACTTACGATTGTGTATGTGGCCTTACACACGAGCACATCCTTTTACAATTCTGTGAGCGCATGAAAGAACCTGATAAGTAACATCTAAACAGGGTTGATGAAAATCTTTTCTACCGAATTTCAATTCAAAGATTTTCATCATGGTGGTATATATAATAATGTTTAACATCAATAATGCTATATAATATTAATAATTATAATAATATATAATATGAGGAACTGAAAGGCCCCCAACTCAAGATAACAAAAGAGGATCACACAGACAAATAGGGTCGCCAGGAGCCTAGAGTACCCACGCAACGCATCTAACCTAAACTTTAGCTCCAAACATTTTCTACACCCCAGACGAGCGGCGCAGAAAGCCTTCCAGTTTTAAAAATATCTGGGAAAAAGGATTCCAGATCCTTGTGATCGCTGTGAAAAAACAATTTAGATCGAGGGAGGAAATACCGGCAAGACGACACCTCCAATCTTTTAATTAGATCGTCAGTTCATACTCTGAAGTACCAGCTGGTTCGGATTAGCGATAGGTTAAGAAAGAAAACGCAAAATCTTTACTTGGGAATTATCTCAAACGATAATACGCATTTCGACTCATATGTGACTCATACTGTGTCTTTACTCACTTCGAAGTCTACAGGGTGGCAAAAGACCATGTCTTACCTTTACCTTAGTAGGGCTCACACCTGTAGTCTGGAATCGCAATTCCTGAAATAAAGACGAACGAACACCAACGAATGACGGTCGCAACTCAATCTAAACGTCGTGTCATAATTCACAAAGGCAAATAATATTTATTCACACAAATCACATGTTGGAGTCACTTCATATGTCTACGCAGAAATAACCAGAAATTCAATATATAGTTCCTTTCCCAAGTTACCACATCTCAGCTGCCGAAAGAATCCTACCACTAGCCTACGGAATTATGAACCGACCTAATCTAATTAAAACGCATCACTCAATACGATAGGTTTACCGAAACACAGAAATAATAAGTATCAATTGCTGTCAACTTCACGTAACGATTAGTAGCTAAATTCCAATGAATATCATGTCAAACATTAAATAACTCACTTCACATCAGAAATATTACTATACACTGTATGGGGATTATCAACTCATGCCTTAAATCGTACCTGGTTAACTGAGAGGTTTCTATACTATGTTCACGGAACAGAAACACAAGATTTTTCGAAGAAATATAAAAATTTCATAATTCCAATTTATTACACTGAACTTACATAATGCACGCTTTCGGGATATAATAATCTCATAAGAATCAGAACAGAATTACTGTGGATTTGAAGGAACAAACAAATTTGAATCGTCTATCTGGTATACACTGAATTAGTTAAGCAGAACTGAAAGTTGCATTGTCGAATATAAATGTCCATAAGTTCTATAATAATTAATAAATCTTGCTGAAATTTCTACAAAGTATCCCAAAAACATTGTTATTTAATTTAGAAAAGTCCAAATTTTGTCACATTATTACTTACAAGCATGAAGTTATTGTCCAAAATACATCGTACAGGAAGAATCAATTTCGCTTTTTTAAATGCGTCACGTCATTACAGATGATTACTACATTATACAAAAGACGTTCTGAATAAATCTTGAAAAATGCTAAATAATGTTATAAAATATGACTTTTTTATCGGAGAATAGTGGCAGGAGTTGAAACCAAGTTTATTTAACCATGTCGAATAATATTAAATTTACTCTTAACATCAAAAACGGTACTTGTAATGTGAGAATTCGGTTAATAGTGGCCCCATATTGAAATTTAGAACATACTGTACATTTTGACAAGTAATCTTGAAACCAAAATAACAAATTTAATGAGTTGAAAATGTCGAAAAAATGTCGCTTAAAAGTCCTGGTAGGACTTGTATCGGTTATATTCTTCTTACTACGAATATAATTTTACGGTATGGACGAAATCAGTCGCAATATTATCGAAATATATACTAAATTTGGCGTTTATGTTTACCACTCGTAGATAGGGCTTAGGAAGTACAGATGACGGAAGGCCCATACGTCCATCCTTCTAGTTGTTAAAATTGGAACTGAACTAACTTGCCGTGGGACGGCAGTTCTCCCAGCAAACGGAGAAGAAGGCTGATTACAACCAATCATCAAAACCAAGTCACGAAGCATTGACTAGGGTCCAATCAAAAACAAGCACTAGATCCAAGTCATTGCTGCGTGACTAACGAAAACCTGGATGGATAACGGTTAAACCCAAAGCAAAACTTAAAACGAAACACGCTCAAAGAGTGACTAAAACCAACCAAAGAGAATGAGCTAAGGAGAACACACAGAAAGGAAACAAAACGTAGACTAAGAAAATAAAAAGGTGGAGAAAATAAATAAAAATGGAACAGCAACTAGGCTGTTAGAGACCCATGTATGAAACGCTTAACCATCAAATTAAAAAGAAATAATGTCACGAATGTAATGCTAAACTTGTCGTACGTCATCCCTGAAGTCGTGGTACTTGTGTAAGTAATGACGTTCAAGAAACTGGACAATACAGAACAGAGCAGACAATGTTATTCTAGTTGACGTCCATAGAAATCAAACTTATTTTCTAAGAAAAGCTTCTGTGAAGATAATGGTTTTTGATGCACGGTTCCACAGAATTCATGAAAAAAGTTAAGTCAACATATCCCTTTGTAATTTCACACTACCATACAAAGTAGTCGATTAAAGAAAAGGGTTGAAATGACAGCTGTACTTAGAGTAAGGTGGTCGTTGATGGCCACTCCTCGAATGATGGTCACCCCTTGAGATTCTCGCACACACACAATAGGTGGTAGTAGTAATTCTGTGTGGAAATACGTGATGATACGCTAAGAAGGCGATCCAATTCGCTGGAAATACTGGTAAGTAGTGTTAGTGTAGTTGTGTTATAAAATGTAAATATATAGATTTACAGGGTACGTTATAAAATGAGACATGAAAACATTGCGTGGTTGAATGCGTAGTTTGTGCTCTGCTCAACACTATTATCCTTTCTGCCTCCTCCTTGCTGTCACCAGAGGTTTAATGGCTGCCCAGCGTGGTGTTCTTGCAGTCATGTGTGTCAGTCTGTGACGTCAAATGACAGGGTGATTATCGTATCCCTATGATGGTCACAGCGAATGGTCTGTATGATCGTCAGCGT
>JAGDQP010040689.1:0-17199 GCA_022664845.1 Lepisma saccharinum | reverse complement strand
CGGCTCGCAGCGAGCTGAGCCGAACCGAGCCGCGGCTCACAGCGAGCCGAGCCGAACCGAGCCGCGGCTCACACCCAGCCGAGCCGTGGCTCACTCATATTGAGTCGAGCTCACTTCGGCTCGGCTCGAGCCGAGCCGGTTGACATCCCTACTTCACAATTCCGCTTAACTTATCGAATCGTGTACGAGCACCATCCAAGCACTTTCAACACTACTTGGATACAACCCTTTGATTATTTCAGTTGGATCGTGTATGCACTCATCCAACTGCTTGTTCAAGAATTTGATTCTATGTTTATTGAATCGTGTACAAGGGGCTTTAGAATTATTTGATGCGAAGGTATTTTATCGTGTTAGATACGTAGTTATAAAACTGTCCCATAGTTATGAAGAGAAATATACACGAGAATAAGTATTCTTGCATTCAGAAATGATGGAGCGTTTTCATTTAGGCCTATTCTTAATAAAGTGGTTATATTCGTGTAGAACAAATATATCTGTCTATTTAAAATTTAAGTAGTTCTAAGCCCATAATGTGATGTTGAATTTTATTGATGGCTTTAGGCACCTAAGGCTCAGGTCGGGATAGGGGAGGGAAAATGATTCGGGAAGACCTATGTTAAAGTTGTCATCTCTGCATTTGCCTGGTGTGCCTGAGCAAAAAAATCTAAAAAAATCTCACAAGGGAAGTAACAATGAGCTCATATCGAAACCTACCTTAAAATTTCATGCAGAGGAAGCAAGTCCCACAGAAAGACCATACACAAAAAATCAGCTGCCGTTTTGAACTGGAAATACCCGAAATGTCGCTCACCATTGTCGACAAGTGCACAATAGTAAGTGCATTACCACCCTTTGTAAACTGCGTGTTAATGGGAGAAAGTGAATAACAACAACGTGGGTACATACTAGACCTAGGAGGAAATCGTATAGTAGAGTGGACCTTGACGGAGGCCATCTTGAAATCCGCCATCTTGAATTCAGGTCAAGTTTTTTAAAATAGTAATAGGGTAATGTGATACATGATTTTGGACTAGAATTTAATCAGAAAAACAATGGTGACGTTAGTTTTAAAATATGTGCAGGTGGTAAAATGTTACAGGTATATTAATTGTTCATGTTTCCATTGTGCATAAGTCTCTTACAATACGACGCCTTCTAAACTGCGTGTTAATGATAATAAGTCAATAACAACATGGTGGATATATATGAAGTCGAGAGGAAAGTCCATGATAAGGGAGAACGTAATGGCCTATCATCTAAAATTCCACCATCTTGAATCAGACACAAATTTTGTAACTAGAAAGCCTAGCGTGTGACACCTCATTTTAATAGCAAATGTTCTCACCAATCCAATGGTATGCCTATTTTTGCTCTATCGTTAACCAGTACGAAGTTAGACCTGAGTTTATTGTGCACTAAACAAAAGAGGTAAGAAAACAACGATAACGAACGCTTCAAGGGATTGTTCAATATGTTCTCCATTCCCATTTATTGTTAGCCATTTTGCGTTCCAAGTCACGCCCAACCTTCAGCAAAGTGCTAACTGGACTGTAAATTAGCATGTTACCCATTTAAAAGAGCGACGTATTGACGCTTGGTGCACAGTCACAACAGCCCTAACTTCGTACTGGTTAACGATAGAGCAAAACTAGGTATACCATTGGAATGGTGAGAACGTTTGCTATTAAAATGAGTTATCGCACGCTATGCTTTCTAGTTACAAAATTTGTGTCTGATTCAAGATGGCCGCCATCAAGGTCCACCCTACCATACGACTTACCCCTAGGTCTAGTATCTACCCACGTTGTTATTCACTTTTTCTCATTAACACGTAGTTTACAAGAGGTGGTAATGAACTTATTACTGTGCACTTGCGGACAGTGGTGAGCGACATTTCAACATGCCATTTCGGGTATTTCCAGCTCAAAAGAGCAGCTGATTTTTTGTGTATGGTCTTTCTGTGGGACTTGCTTCCTCTGCGTGAAATTTTAAGGTAGGTTTCGATATGAGCTCATTGTTACTTCCCTTGTCAGTCAGGATGGTCGGCCGCTGGAATCGAACTCATGACGAATGAATTTTATGTTCATTTTAATGACATACGTCTTGTTTCAATGATATTTATGTGAAAATTGGCCAATTTTATAATTTTCTTTGTAAATTTATGCAAGTAAACCGTTGGTTGTATAAATTACAACATTAGTACTTTGTGTGTGTAATGTTCATGTCATCTGCGTTGAATCCCTAATGCTGTATAATATTTTTAAATATATCTCTAATGTTTTTTTTTAAATAAGTTATTCCTCTAAGTATCAACATTATATTTAACAAATAAAAACGGGGATGGGATCTTGAACGTAGGCCTTGGCCGACATCTTCCCGAATCCTTTCCTTCCCCTAAAGGCCATTAATAAAATTTAAAAAAAATATCAAAAAAATATTTTCTGAGAACAAAAATAATATTTATCAAGAACGTTTTATATGTGATTTTTATATTAAATTATACCTTATACTGATCAGTTTAATTAGGAATATTTTGTATCTTACATGTTGAACTTAATTAAGGTGAACTCGAATGCGAATTTTCAATTGTTTTTCTTCACAAGAAGATCGTGCGTGGCACATATAAATGATATAATACCAGGCAGCGCACGGCTCGCTGTTTCCTTCGTGCCAAACAAACAGAGAAACAGTTGAATGTTCAACTTGCGCCACGCTGGGAATTGAAACCCACGTATACGGTGGCGCCAACCCTGCCTCTAATGGAGTTTTATAACTCTATGGTGCAAAGATATATGACTGCACCTAACCTCCATGTTCGTATGTTCACTAATTTAAGATAATCTACGAAAAATACAAGGAAGAAATTATTAATAATAAATATGAACATATGAAATATATTTTGAAAGAAAAAGGAGAGTGTAAACTCTGCCGGGACACGAAGCCGGGCTTCTTCGTTTAAGAAGGCGAGGCATTAAGCACCGATTCCACCGAGGCACCCTGGCAGAATGTGTCTCTGAAATTGTATTTACGTAACAAGCCAGTAGTGACGCGTTGTCGGGTCAACTTCCGTTTAAAATTCCGGCAGTGATACACTCTTTTCTTTCATTTTTTGGCAAGAGGGATTTTTCCAGCAAGATATTTTTTTTTTTCAGAACTGGCTTCAGACCCCCCTTTTCGAATTCAATAATCCTCCGTTCCGTTCCGTAATGCTATGTCACGTTCACTTCCGTTCTGCACACTTATCCGAATTAACTAATTGTTTAAAATTTTAACCACAGATGTCACCCAAGTCTGAAAACAGCTGAAAAATCTCCGCGCGTAATGTAAGTGAGTATTGGGCAATGCGAAATCAAGGTAGGTTGATGCAAAGTGGAGAAGGCAAAAAGCAACACGGTTGAAGATAGATGAAGGCGTAGAATTCCCATACTTGTAGCTATTCGGCATATAATAAATAACAACAGACGAATGATGATCACAATTCTGTAGGTTATTCTGGACGTTTTTGCAAGATAAGTGCCTCTCATGTATAACCAATAAATAATGTTATACACTGCAAAAAATAGCTGTGTTAATTTAACACAATGCGATATCCCACTTTTTCTATGTTAACACAACACACGGTGTTGATTTCGGTGCAGGGAGAGAAAAAAAGTTACGCCTGCAGCGAGATTTCAACACGGGTTTCTCAGTTAGAAGTCGAGCGTCTTACCGACTTGGCTAAGTCGTCAGACAGAAAAAACACTAGATGCAAACGATATTTAGTGAACATTTGAATTAAACGACTACACTATAGATATAAACAGTGTAGGGGATCAAATACATATTGCTGAACCTCCAAACCAAACTAAGTTACTAGCACGACTTATCCCATGGTTTAACCTTTCTCTCTTTGTCAGCTGGGAACCAGAATTCCCATTCATTGAGCATATTCCACTTCTATGAAAGCAAGCAAGATGGTGACAACCAAACACTTGAGCAGCACTTCTGCATTCTTATCATAACATTCTTATCATCAAATGCTGCGCTTGCTTTCATGCAAATGGAACTATGTTCAATGAATGGGGATTCTGATCCCTAATTGGCCAATGGAAAAGTGATTAAATCATAGCATAAGTCGTGAGAGTAACTTTGTTTGTGTTTGGGGTTCAGCAGCATTTTTTATACTCTCTACTGTTTGAATCTAGTGCTCTTTCTGTCTGACGATTTACCCAAGTTGGTAAGACGCTCGGCTTCTAACTGAGCAGCACATGTTTAAATTTTGCTGCAGTCGATAGTTATTTTCTTCCTGTGCCGAAATCAACACCATGTGTTGTGTTGATTTAACACAAAATTGGTAGTCACGCTGGGACCGCATTATGTTGAATTAACACCTCGCTTTTTTAACTGTGTACCAGGATCTAAGAATAACCACCTAAGTCGTGATCCTTGACAGCGTTATGCATTTGAAGTTCTAACCACACTTCAAATAATTATGAGTTCTTAATCTTAGTATTCTTAAATAAACTTTCCATATGTTACCCTCTGATCTATTAATATCTACGTGGAAGCCCATTGGTGAAATCCAACCAACAATATTTTCACATTGCGAAGTTAAAATTATTCATATATCACTCAAAACATGGTACGATATCGATAACATAATGTGAAATCAAATCTTAAAATTTTGTACTACATTCAAATACTTTGGAACGGTAGGTCATTTTAAACCAGGGTTTCCGCCACGATTTTCAGTTTGGGGGGCGTAAAGTCAAAATATTGGGAGGGTGTAAGTAAAATATTGTACGGTTTCTATCGATTTTTCACAGGAAAAATGTTAAAGTTCGGGGGGTGTTGTCTACTTTGGGATAAAAACCACCAACAGGAGGGTCTGGCGGAATCGCTGTTTCAAACTTGCAACACGTGATCAATTCTACACATTTGTCGCATCTCCCAAGTGAAGAAGGAATTTTGGCATGCAATATCAAGTTCATTTTTCTTTTCAACGTGGGAGAAGAGCGCAACCGAACGGAGGATCAAGTGACCATCTGGAAATCGGAAAGGGGGAGAGTTGCAGGGCTGGGGAAAGCCCACTTGGAAACATTTCCAATACGGCACAGAAGTTTTGAGTAAATAGTACTTTTGCGTATGCCCACCGCTAACCGGGTGCTCATCCCCTCCTACCGGCTAACGCCGCCCAGCACCCTTCAAACGCACCCCACTCCCTTGCACACCTCGTTATATACGTCCTAGTTTTTAGTGGCCTCTTTTAAAATTATAAATCACAACTTTTATTAAATTTCTTTATGTGTATTTACATAAAAAAAAAACTTTAATTTTCTTTTATATATATATATATATATATATATATATATATATGTGTGTGTGTGTGTGTGTGTGTGTGTGTGTGTGTGTAAGAAGCCGACACCAGCGTTTGAACCCGGGACCTTTGGATCAGCTTCCCGACGCCTTAACGGCAAGACCATACTGCAGCTGCCGGATGAAGCCCTTCTCTCTTGTCACTTTCGCTTTAGGCTACACGAGAGTGGGCTATTCGTACCGGAATAGCCGGCCGGATGACCGAACGGTCTGCGGCGTTAGGCCATCGGCTCGAAGGTCCCGGGTTCGAGTCCCGAAAGGGGCATGGGTGTGCATTTTAACAGCTAAAGGCAAATCGTGACGGGCCAAAGTTCAAAGTTACCAGAGTGGCCCATATAAAAATAAAGTTTTTTCTTAATCGTACCGGAATATGTTTCCAATATGGCTGCCAAGTCGTGCAGGTAGATGTGAAAAAAATCTTGCATTTTTTCAGGATAAGCGAACGACTATTTCGGTTATCTCAGGAGAGAAACGTCACTCAGGCGGCACAATGTGTAGTTCACCCAAACCACAATGGAAATAAAAGGCACGGAGTTAAATAAACAAATACGGTACGTCCACATTTTAACTTAAGCATTTTTTTTCTTCTGAATATAGAATAGGCACATACGTTGTGTGCTGTTGAGTGAAGTAGAGTGAAATTATCATTTAAAAGGACGGTGCAAAGCAATATGCCAGACATGTATTGTTTACTTACTTGCTGTAGAAATAGGAATGAAAAGGGTTTCGCAACTACGCTAGAAACAAAAATAGAAGCAGCTTCATATCACTTAAAGAACGCTGACGAATAAAATCTGCCTTTTCATAAATACATTATATAATCTGTTAACGCTCTTTTAGAATCCCGTAAATATGTTACCATGACAACTTAAAAAAATACTATAAATGTATTAAAGCAGAACATTCGTACGACACCTGTAATAACCTTAACACAGAGATATCATAGCATAAGAACAGTCTTCTAGAAGTTGGCCCAAAATATATGGGAACTCTTTTGTATAATAAACTTCAACAAAATCTCAAAGATATTAATTCGGCACCCAAATTCAAAAATGAAATAAAAATTCTTACAAAACAATCCTTCTATTCAATAGAAGAATACATGAATCCCGGAACATGACAATATACTTTAACAATATACTCAAAAATTCAGAAAAGAGATACGCAACATACTGATAAGGTATCAGACAAAATTGAGAGCATTATAATTGATAGAATAATTATAACAGCACGCATATTATTAGTTCTAAGCTACATTCTATCATTATGGCATTACACAACTAATGTTTATAATATGTACAGCTATTATTTATATATTTATCTGTGTATTTTGTGTCTTTGTGTGTATAACTTAAATTACTTGTGTACGTCCATCTCAGACATTGTTCTATTTTCACACTTTTTTGTATGCTCTGTAACTCATGATATGTTCTTCACCGTTGTACTCAATGAACATCTTATCCGGTCTGAAGAACGCTATAAATTTGAATTGCAAGTGCCCGGTTACTTACATCCAGTGCTGTAGTACCACAATTTTCACAAGGTATACCCTGCGATTTTTTCGTTTATTGATCTTTAATATGCGGAGACTACACTGCAAAAATCGCTGTGTTAAGTAAACATTTTCGGTGTCACAGGGCGACCACCAATTTTAGTTCTGTTAAATCAACACAATAAATGGTGTTGCTCTTGGTGATTCAACAAAATGGAGGCTTTCGTACTAGCACAATCAGGTTCTTGAGAATAACCGAAATCGTAAGTGGTCACTCTAGGACACAATCCATTATTTTTATTCGTTACGATTCCCATTAAATATAAAGATGAAATAATTTATTTTTTGCAAAGAGACTCACAATGCTTTTCAGTGAACCATAATTAACGAGTAGCTACAGCTTTAGTTTTGTTTAAAATATCACCGAAATTTTGAATTTTTGGAAACAATACAATTTGGCCTTATTCCCCCCTCCAAAAGCCCACTACAGAATACTTTGATTGCACCCAAATTATTCTGTCTCGTAATGCAGCGTATTGGTACGGACAAATACTAAAATTTTTTTTTATACTTGTGATCTTTGATGAGCAATAAATCTTTAATCTGAAATCAGTGATATAGAAATATTCGAGAGAATTAGCTTAATTTCGCAAGAATCACTTCGAACGGTCACTGCTCGCCTCGCAATTGTCCTATTTTCATGACACAAAGAAGAATTTACTCCCTAAGCGTACAGCTTCAAACACACCCATCCGCAAGCCGCAAGTTGACAGAAGAAACGAACATAACCAATAAATCCATTTTCATTGGTCAATTTCTTAATCCACAAAAACGACTGCTTTTTTCTAATTTTTAAAAAGGGAGAAATGATTGCTCCTTTAAAACCAGTACGGACAAAGTGGGTTGCGTAGCTCGTGTGTGTGTGCGAAAGAGAGAGAGAGAGTGAGGCAGAGAGAGAGTGGGTGTTGAGCGTCAAGATCAAAATAACAACAACTGATGAATGAACCATTGAAAACAAATACGACAAGGTTTCTTTTGAAAGACCTCACAACTGATAACGTTATAATTTAGGGAGGGGATGTTTTTTATTTATGTTCTTTAGGCATCTAACGCTCAGGCCGGAGTAGGTGACGGGAAAGGATTCATGAAGGTGTCGGCCCGAGACTATGTTGAATCCGAAATTGAACTAACGACGAAATGTATCTGATGGAACAATCCAATAAAGCCGATTGGAATAACACTGAATGGAAATGAAGTGATTAGAATGAAACCGAAAGAATAAGTCCAACTGGAATAAAATAGTAATAAAATGCTATGCCGGTAATTGCTTGGAGTGACTGGGAAAAGACTTCTCCTTTGACTATAACCTTGTTTCTTTGGAAATTTGGAGTACGATTTGTTTTTAATTATTCGTGTTGTGTCTTCTTTCTAGACATGTTCGTCTTTCCTCATTCCAGTGCAGCATGAGAAAGAGTTTTTTTGGAAAATAAATTGAGTAAAAACCAAGGGCAGAAACAGATTGCAAACAGACACTCTAGTTGCGCAATGCGTCCAACCTACTGGTTGCAATAAATTTTCTCCTTACAGAAGAATGTTGCAATCAACAAACCAATAATACTGTGTATGGGTCCGCGTCAGCAAGTGCTGTAGCCGATAAGAAACAAAATGATGATGATGATGACATTTTGTTCCAAGAAGACATGTAAATAATGGTACTGTATTATAAACGTAAACATGTGTGTATAGAGTGCGCGTATATACATTGTTTCTTTGTGTGTGTGTATTTTTATGTTAATGGAACCCAGATATCGCATTTCCTACATTTTACAGCTGCTGCAGATTCATGTTGTAAGTTGATTATATATCTATATATAAATAAAAATTATACAATTTTAATATAGTATTTCTAAAAGTAAAAAGGGTAGAATAGGTTAAAACCATGTTTCTTTGAGCAGGGGAGTTTCCCAGAGTATTACACTCAGAGCACGAAAGATGCCTGTGCCGACAAGGTATCAAAAATAAGTAAGAAAAAACTATACTACTAGTTATTATACCCCTCACGGAGATGTACATATACTTCCGGAGAGTTTTCTCTGGAAGAAGCACTTGAAACTCTTTTTTATAGAAGTGAAAGATAAGTAGATATGTCAATTTAAATCTAGCATAATTTGAAGGAATTTAGCATAATTTAAATAGGTTTTTGGCAGTAGCCAGCGTTGCCAATTGGCGGGTAATTACTCGATTTTCTGGTCTATGCAGGGGTGCCCACTTATTTTGCGCCGTGAACTAAATCTTGTCCGAGTGCTCATATGATGTCACAGGTGAGAAGAATGCTTTGAATCAGCTGGTGGATAACTCGCGCAATTTGTATCATCAAGTGCCTTGTGGTAACGAAAACGTCTTAACAAAAACATTAATTAAATTGTTTTTTTTTTAATATTTTTTTCATCATTCAAGTTTTGTTAAGTATTTTGCAGAGGTATTTGCGGTGCATGAAAACTGGGAATATCGCACGCAACGCGGGTTTTCATAATCATAAGTGAAATAATTTCTACTCGATTATTATTATATTTTTCATTGTTTCGTTCTTTCGAAGTAACAATTTTATACAGTGCGTGAACAGTGATGCAACTGAGCGGTAGTAGCTCAGTTGGTTGACCGTTGACTTAGCATTGGGAGGTCCTGGGATCGATTCCAGCAGACGACCATTCTGAAAGAAGGTTTTCCAGGGTTTCTCCTTATTCATATCAAGGAAATACTGGGATGGTCCCTACATTACAAACTCTGGCCGTCTACCTTCCAAAATCCTCTACCGCACCCTATCCCGGCCTGAGCCTCAGATGCCGAAAAGGGCTTATAATCAATTCAGTTCATGGCCATTCAAGTGTCAGATTATGAATGTACTAGTTGAAACGGGTTGTGCATTCCGTCAGACAGCTGGCTACAAACCATGAAAGTGTGTGCAGTTGTATTTGATACACGTAAGTTTAAATTGATCGATATAAGGCATATTTTAATATAAGATCACTTATATAAAACGTTCTTGATAAATATGATTTTTGTTGCGAAATATTTTTTTTTTTTAAATAAAACAATAAAATGTTGATATTTAAAGCTACATAACTTAAAAAAATATTAGATATACACTTTAAAATATTCAACATTATACATCAAAAGTGACATGAATATTACACACACAAACTGTTATTACTGTAATTATATATAACCAACGGTTTACTTCCATAAATTTACAAAGAAAATTATCAAATTGAAAATAGGGTAAGGGCACCGTCATGGGACATACACCAGTAGTTGACAATTTTCACACAAACATCATTGGAACAATACATATGTCATTAAAGACAATGCGTATAATAATTATCTGTAGTTTTCGGACAGTTTAAACATGATATTTAAGATCTACCAGCTATCGAAAGTGACATCATATAGGTCTCCGAAAAACAAACATCTGGCTCCTCTGGTTAGGTTAGAAAATGTTGGAGGAAAAGTTATTTGAGAATGAATAAGAATGTCTTTAAATTTAGGGTAAAAGCCTTTGTCCTAAAACTGTTATAAATACCATTGCTTTTTCTAACTTTTCAAACGTTCTGTTTTAACTTTATGCCATAAAAAATTACGAATAGTCATATCTATTAAGTATATTATTGTGTCCGACTTTAGGCATATATAATTCACGAGTTTTCTATTGCCGACCAGGGTGACCGATAAGAAGTGTTTCTCATCTAGTTTTGTTGTTATGTTCAGTTAGTTTCTGTTGTTCTTGAATAGTGTAATCAAGGTATCCCTGGTTCGATTCCCGGGACGTTAAACTATAAATCCCATCCTTAGGACGTCTGTCTGCCTTCGGGCAGAGCACCCATCATGATCATTATCATCACTGTTGTCCATAATTCATCATCATCATCATTGTTGTACAGAAAGACCATACACAAAAAGTCAGCTTCTCTTTTGAACTGGAAATACCCGAAACGGCATGTTGAAATGTCGCTCACCACTGTCGGCAAGTGCACAATAATAAGTGCATTACCACCACCCCTTGTAAACTGCGTGTTAATGAGAAAAGTGAATAACAACAACGTGGGTACATACTTGACCTAGGAGGAAATCGTATGGTAGGGTGGACCTTGACGGCGTTCATCTTGAATTCAGGTGAAGTTTTTTTTTAAATAGTAACAGGATAATGTGATACATGATTTTGGACTAGAATTTAATAAGAAAAACAATGGTGACGTTAGATTTAAGATATGCGCAGGTGGTAAAATGTTACAGGTATATTAATTGTTTATGTTTCTGTTTGATTGCATCTGTCTTTTGTGCCGGAGATAAATATTTAGAGATATGGCGAGTCTCACTTCACGTTAAATCAGAATTGCCACTGTTTTTTTTTAATATATATATCTCGTTTTGTGTTTGAGCACAAATGAAAATTCTTATTGCACAATCCAGCATAAATGTGGCACAAATGATTTGAATAGCTTCCTTATGAAAATTAAAATATATTTAAAATGTGGCTATTTTGGAATGATGTCATTAGATTTGAATTTTTTCTATATCTTAGAGAGTATTAGGGCCCAAACAACAATTGTGACGGCATAATCCAGCACAATCGATTATATCTGTCTTTATTTCCGAAGATAAATATTTAGAGATGTGGTGAATTTCACTTGTTGTCAAGTCAGAATCGCCACATTCTTTTTTATTATTATTATTATTAATCTATTGTGCGTTTGAGCACAAAGGAAAACTTTTGCTGCACAATCCATCACAAACATAGCACAAAAGATTTAGAATGATTGTTTTATATTATATATATAATTTCAAATGTGGGGATTTTGACTTGACAGATGTAAAATATACAGTGCCCGTCGTTTAGTAAGTGATGAGTCGATTAAACATGCATCATGGGAAAGGTTTTGTAGATTCCGTAATAGACGAATTGGGAAGGAGACGACTGTAATAAAACCATGTGCTGTATTTGAGAGTGTAAAAGAATTCCGTAGTTCAACGGAGGAACAAATTATTAATCTGAACGTACTTTATTTGTCGGTCATGACTTGAACGTGGAAGCAATTGCAGCCGATTGTAAACCTTTATTTAATCCGATTGTAAGTTTATTTGAAGAGAGTTGCCCGACTATGTTGACAGTGTGAAATCTTTGTTCAAGGCATCGGTTGGTTATGATAACTTGAAATCACTATTCGAATTGGTATTGTGTTTTCCCGTCTCCACAGTTACTGGGAAAGAACTTTCAGCTCAGTGAACAGTAGAGTATTAAGAAAGCGAAGGGCAGAAGGCACATTGGATCAACGAATGCTCATTTCCGTTGAAGTCTCTGATGGACGAATGGAAGAGTTTATTTCTGCAGTGATTGACAAGTACGCAGCCAGAAAACCACGCCTCTTATAAACAAGTAAAGATTTTTAAAAATTATATATAGACCTATTTTAAATTCCAGATTAGAAGAAAATAATATACTCAGATCACCTTTTGTGCAGTGCTTGATAGAGCAGAAATTAATGGATGTACAAGGAAAGCTCGATTAGCTCATGTTTATCTGATTCGCTTTTACTTTTTTAAATTTAGATTTATCTATTTAATGGACTGAGTAGAAGGCTAGACGGGAAGACGCCATCTTCCGTTCGATGAAGTTTATATTTTTATGTCCACTCCAGCAAAGATCATAACAAATCATGGAATAAAATGCAACTCTTCTAATACTCCATTTCCCATGAAAGAAAGGCTCACTGACTGCAGCTCAGCTGGTGCTCCAAGAAGATCAGCCTATATTTTCTTAGTTTATGTTTTTTATTGCAGCGAACAATCCCCATTTCCATACTCTCGTGCTGCTGTGTGTCAGGGAGGAATATCTGTTTACTTGTATTTTACTCCTACTGTTATCGCAGTTTTCAAACGGAAAACATTTTCATCCTCAGCGAATGAAATACAAGGATTCAACGGGATTAAACAATACAGAGCCTTCAAGGGCAAAGCGTTTGCCTTTTCTAAACCACTTTATTCACCGAACTAGAATGGTGGGTGCATTTCTTTCATGGCCCTCATGCTTCTTTGGAGGGTGTGGGCAGAGAGGGAGGGAGGTATTGTAACAACATTTCCGCCCGGGAACATCCCTTCTTGTTTACCGTTATTTGAACTAAAGTTGTAGTTCGCAAACTACAGACCAGAACGCCTCTTGAAGCCTACCACATGATCAGAAAGGCTTTCTCCTGTTATAGGGGTAAAATCTCGGTCGCGAACCATTGAACTAAACGAACTAGTCTTTTGAACTGCACTTTCCAACGAACTAGTCTTTGAAACGAACTGAACTGACCATCTCTAACCTTTAAATCGTGTTTGTCGTCCTAGCGCCTTATGCTGTGAGGTAAGGATGAGGAAAAGCAAACGCTGCAAGTTTCCACATTCTTGATTCTAGCGTTAAATTCTGCGTGACGACCAGTTGTATGATTTTCACGCTAGTTCGAATTCAAGATGATATTAAGAGATGTTGTTATAATGCAACTACATCCTCTACACAAATAATAAGCTTAAATATTTCCGTAAAATAATACTGCATTTTTTTTATTATTAACTAGCCATTCTGGCTAGTATCCTACCAGAGGGTTATGCCCTCTATCAGGAAAGTGGTGTTAAGGAATTGGGATAGGTGGAATGGGAGTTGGTCTTGGAGGTGTTTTCTTAATTCTTTATTTATTGCTTTATTAAAATTTCATTATTATCGTTGCTTGATTATTTCAAAATTTGTCATTGTGATCTTTGATGGCAATCATTAGATCGGGTAATTGATGATGTGCGATGCATACAGACGCCACAATCACTTAGGTAATGTTAGACTAACAGATGCTGGTTATCTTCTCGCCCAGGGGCATTGATGTAGACATTGGGTGCCCTGTTAGAACAATAGGTTTACTGTGCAACTGATGGTATGATGAATGGCGGAGGTGGATCAAGTCGGTAGGAATTGATCAAAGGTACATCGGGGCCATTAGGGGGTAAGGTGTAGTGATATATTGTGAAAAGGAGGGAGAGAGGAGTATGAGAAATCGGCGTAATTATGTCGTAAGCGTCGTCGAGATTGATGGTGTCTGTCAATAAAGGATGTTCAAGGTGCAAGCGTTTGAGAATATATCTCTGGCGGAGATGTTCTAAGTGGAAGAGAATATGTGGAAAATCCATTCGTTGGTATAATTCACGGGTGGGACTCGGTAGTTTTATGCGATATGCTATGCGGAGCGCATGTCTCTCGAGAATTTTAAGTTTTTCATAATAGGATGCTGCTGCACCTATCCAGGCTGTGTGCACGTATTCCAGTATTGGTCGGAGAAAGACTTTGTATCTATTTAAAACTGTAGAGGGACGAAGACCCCATGAAGTGCCGGTGAGTGTGCGTAGCAAGTATAGCCGATTGTATGATTTTGTTGTGACATATTGAACATGAGGTTTCAATGTCAGATGTTTGTCAAAAGTGATTCCTAAATATTTAACTGTACTGCTGGATCGTATAGGTGTGTCATGGACATGAATATTAAGTTTGATAGGGTTTTGATGTACTTTGGAACGTTTCTTGCCTGGAAGGAATACGATAGCCTGTGTGTTGGTTGAGTTAAGCTTCATCTTCCATGTTTGGCACCAGTGTACAAAGTTATCTATCACTGTCTGGAGATGAGTGTTGATTTGGTTTATGGTTTTTCCGAGAGCGAGGTATGCTGTGTCATCTGCGTATTGAAACAGAAATACATTTTGAGGCGGAATGGGGATGTCTGCTACGAATAGAAGATACAGAAGTGGTGATAAGACTGATCCCTGTGGTACTCCTGAGTGTATAAAAACTGGATGAGAGAGGGAATCGTGTATTGAAACATAGGCGAGACGGCATGACAAGAAATTGTAGGTAAAACGAACAATTGCTGTGGGAAGATGGGAATTCAGAAGTTTACAGGTGAGTGCTGGGTGCCAGACTTTATCAAATGCCTTTTCAAGATCGAATAGTACGAGGCAAGACGGTTTAACTGAGTTGTAGTGGTTTGTGATGATATTACATAGTCAAAGTAGCTGGTCGTTAATGATAAATGAAGGTCGGAAGCCTGCTTGATGAACTGGTTGGAGTTGGCGTTCAGATAAATGTAGATGTAGACGTTTGACGATGATGCGTTCTAGGACTTTGGAATATACGGATGTCAGTTGGATGGGTATATAAGAAGTGGCTTCTTCTGAAGGCTTACCAGTTTTCAAAAACATCAAGGTTTTAGACATTTTCTAAGCGGGGGGTATGTATCCTGAGCGAAGTACGAAGTTGAAGATAATGGCCAGTAGATGGAATAGTACATAGGGTCCTTCTCTGAGATGTCGGTATTAAATTTTGTCCATGCCAGGAGAAGAATTGCGCTTGTTTTTGAGAGTGTTGCTGATTTCGTCTATTGTTACTGGAGCTGTGAGAGGTGTGTTTGGTAGTTGATGATTTAAATTGGGTTGAAGATGCGGTGATGCAAAATCAACACGAGTGATAGGATGATGTCGATAATGTTCTTCAGGGAATGGTGTGAAAATTTCCTGTAGGTGCATAGCAAAGACATTAGCTTTCTCTTCATTTGTATGGGTTGGAGTATTATTATGTATGAGGGGATATGGTGTTTGTGAGTTCTTGCCAATGACATTGTTGAAGCGTCGCCAGTATTTCGTAGGATGTGAGATTTCCACTAAAGAGTTACAGTTTTCACCCAACATCGTAATTTATATGCCTTGACATAATTCGTTACGGTTCTCTGTGATGGTGGAGTGAATCGATGTTGCCTGTTCGCTGGTAGTCTCTGAAGAACTGTCTGGAGCGTTGTAGCATGGCTAGATATTGTGGTGGTAATTTAGGTTTATATTGTGCGTGATTCGTTTTTGGAATATAGAGGTCAGATGCTGCATGAATGGTTGTGGTGATATTGTTTAACGTGTGATGCAAATCTTCCTCCGATTCGACGGGTCCGAGACCATCAAGATTTTGAGTGATATAATTCCTATATTCGTTGATGTGAGGTATGGCTGAGGAAAAAACAAACGCTGCAAGTTTCCACATTCTTGATTCTAGCGTTAAATTCTGCGTGACGGCCAGTTGTGTAAATTGCACGGTAGTTTGAGTTCAAGATGATTATTATGAGGTGTCGTTATAATGCAACTACAACCTCTACAAAAATAATAAGCTCAAATACTTCTGTGTAATAGTACCGGAAATTTTTTATTAAATACAAATTGATAGTCATGGTGGAGCCATGACTATCTCCCACACAGAGGGTTACGCCCTCTTCATAGGGAAAGGGAAGTTAAAATATGGGAGAAGTGAAGGTATAGGAGTAGGGCAAAGAGAGTTTTCATGATATGATCATATTTTCGGTGAATGAAATTATGAAGTGAAACACGCCACATCATCGGGTTTAAATTAGTAGAAGCAAATGATAGTTATCTTCTGTCCCCGGGGCGATTCCGGACGCCGAGGGTGACATTTGGTGCCCTGTTAGTAACAGTGGGACTATTGTGCATGTGATGGAAGTATGAAGTTTGGTGGTTGTGAGGCAGAGAAGGCTGTGAGGTATGGTAGGTCTGGATGATTGTTGGGTAGGACTGAGAGGTATATGCTGATCAGGAGTGATAATGGGCTTGTAATGTTGGGTGGGCGTTGAAGCTCGTAGGTTCCATCAATGTGCATGGTGTCTAATAGTAGGGGGTGCAAAGTTTCATAGCGAGTAGCGATGAAGCGCTGTCGTAATGTTTCAAGGTGCAACAAGATATGAGGCATAGTGACGCGTACGTATAACTCTGCGGTGGGGCTAGGTAACTGTATTCGGTAAGCTAGGCGAAATGCATGTCGTTCTAATATTTTTAGTTTGTCGTAAAATTTCTGCGGCGCTGACAGCCAAGCTACATGACCATATGTCAGGACAGGACGTAAATTCTTGTTTCCTAAGTTATAACATAGATTCAAAAAATCAACTGCAGGTGCTGTAATCAACAGACAAGGAAATTTTATTCATCTTTGAGCACAAAGATCGCTCACAAAGCCTGAAAGGGAAACAATAAAGTGCAAAGAAAGCTGGATAACAAATAAATAACTGTTGCTTAGTAGAATCAGTAGAAGTAAACATTTGAGAAAGCTTTTTGCCCTGCCATCTAGCGGGCATTTTAATCCTCACAAATTTAGATATATGGTTTTTCGGAAGCAAGATTTTGTTTTTAGCTCGACCCGCAGGGTTACGCAGCCATTTTGGCAACTTCCGGAGCACACTTGGAAACGCTTCTGGTACGGCCTAGAACCTTTGTGTAAACCTTTT
>JAGDQP010040687.1:0-17200 GCA_022664845.1 Lepisma saccharinum | reverse complement strand
AATAATGGAAATAAAAGCTCATTCAATAATGGAAATAAATGCTGATTCAATAATGAAAATTAATGCTCATTCAATAATGGAAATAAAGGCTCATTCAATAATGGAAATAAAGGCTCATTCAATAATGGAAACAAAGGCTCATTCAATAATGGAAATAAAGGCTCATTCAATAATGAAGTAAACCTTAGACGACGACGTTTGGTCGTTTCTTATTATATCCTTACTTCTCCCCCTCACAAATACAGTGTTTAACCACTGGGCATAACTAGTCCCCCAGCAGCAAGAAAAGGAAAACCCTGATAGAAACTTTTTGATACAGATTTCAATACCAGTAGATTCTCATATTTTTGGAGTAGATCTAGCTTTATATAAGCGTGTGTAATATTCGTAAAATGCATTATGTGGACTCTACGTATTCCCATTCTGAACCTTGAGAAAGGAACACTCGTACATTGGATCTCCAATTTATTGAAAAAAAGAAGCAGCCCTTGCAATTGTCATTGGAAGTTATATGTTTCGTACGTTCTTACATTGGTACAAAAGACATGTTGCATGCATTGATACATCAGGTTATATCCAGCTTCCGCATTCGTTTGGACGAACTGAAGGAAACCAGGTAAAACGCAAGTGAGGCACTAGGTTTAAACCTTAAAATAGCTCCTCTAATACAGTTCCGTGGGCATCGAGGTTCGTTATTAGGTGATGGTGGGTTAGTGTTTAATAATTTCTACTCTAATTACAATCTTACTTGACGCATCCAGGTAGTAATTCAAATCCAGTTAGTGGGTTAAAACAGTAAATTAAAACAGTTAGTAAATCAAAATCCAGTTAGTAAATTAAAACACAGTTAGTAAATTCAAATCCAGTTGGTGAATTAAAATAAAGTTAGTAAATTGAAATCCAGTTAGTAAATCCAAATTCAGTTAGTGAATTAAACACAGTTAGTAAACTCAAATCCAGTTAGTAAATTCAAATCCAGTTAGTGAATTAAAACACAGTTAGTGAATTAAAACATAGTCAATTCAAACCCAATTAGTGAATTAAAACACAGTTATTAAATTAAAATCTAGTTAGTAAATTCAAATCCAGTTAGTGAATTAAAACACACTTGGTAAATTAAAATCCATGTTAGTAAATTAAAGTCCAGTTAATAAATTCGAATCCAGTGAGTAATAAAAAATCCAAGAAAAGAATTGAGGATAAACATCATGAACATTACAAGCGCTTACTTATTCCCGGAGATTTATTTCTCTGTTCACGTCACATTTCATGTGGCAGCACAGAACAATCTCACCCAAATCCCCCGTATGAAGCTCACTATGACCTAAGCAACCAACTGGGAAAGACTTTTGTACGTAATCCATAGCATAATGTGGCTAATGCAGCGAAATTAAGAAAACAATAGTTTACTCTCCCAGGAGATGGAGCTAGTCCCGTGGTATCTACGTTGGTAATTTTCAGCGGCATGCACTGGGACATACGAGAAGCCCCTATTCTCGATGACGCTTTGACAAAGGCAATTCAGTAATGTTACACTGCTTCGAATATCATGCTCTATTTTAAGTGGATGAGGTGATTAACATGCAGAATGAGCTGCATGTAATATCATACTTCTAAAAGAAAGAGGTTACTATTATTTTTTGAATTTATTTTATGACCTTCAGGTCGGTTTCGCTGAGGCTGGAATGGAATAGGTAGAGGATGAGAAGTATCAGCCCGGTATTTAGCTAAGGTACCATCGCGGCATTATCCAAATGAAACTAACGGAACTCTGGAAAGCCTTAGGATGATCGGCCGCGCAGTCTTTTAGAGAGGATTTTCATCATAAAAAATATGAGAAATTTTTGCTCCAGAAAAGATATGATCTATGGTAGTTCTTTTCGATGAGAATGTAACCATTTTTAGACGAATTTTCAATCGTAGTCCATCGGAATGAAAAAGAGAGATGAAAAACTGAACTCAGGGTATCCGATGAGTGGTTCAACGCTTTACCGCTACGCTAACTGTGAGATAATGCTTTCGAAAGGTCTTTATCCCATCAGCACTTTGAGAACAACGTTCAAATACGTTTATTGCATAAATTTCTTCCTTCCGACGTCTTCTAGTGTATTGTCGTCATGAAGAATAATTATCAGATCCACTGTTGTCATGTTTAACTAATTGCGATTAACTTCACAACAGTGCTTTGTCTTGTGATAACCTCCGCGGTAAAAAAAAAAGGTGGATAACTAAACTTACTAATACCCAGAATGCATTGCGAACCACTCTAGAATGGCGGGAAATGGCTCTTTCAATTTCGAAGAATAAATTATAGTGGTAAAGTATCGGAATCCCATCTAAAAAAAAACAATTTATATCCGAAGCGAGAGTATTTTGTTAAATGACAAGTGCTGTGGAGTCTTATAGAACGACGCTGTCCATCGAAAACCTTTAACTCAGCATTTAGACCTAATAATGCTTGTTAGGTGGTTGAGGGGTCGTTGGAAAGGTCTCGTTGAGACTAGCTCGCTGCTAAAGTCTGAGTCCCCGACTGAGTTCCTCTTAATTTTTCCCCTCTACTGCACAGTCCCCTCTATTGCACAACATCAATTCGGTTCAGAGCTGAAACCGAGTGACTTTTGGTGACCCGGCCTGATACGAGCATAGGTGATCTGGCGACTCGGTGACCTGGTCCGAAACTGACCCGAATGACCCAGTCTGGGAAATATAATTACCTGGGAAATTTGACGTCGTATTTTTCGTGCTCTGGGGGGTAACCTTTCCTCTCCTGGTCACCCCCTGAACGAAATACTATTCAAGCGCAAGGAAATAATTAAAAGCTCTGCCATCCGGGTTACCGGGTCTAAATCGGGTCAACGGGTCAGGCCGAGTCCGAAACCTAGACCCGGTCTAAATCTTGACCCAAATGACCCAGTTCATCCGGTGGCAGCTCTGATGGGATTGTATTTAATTCATTTTGAGTAGAAACCTCTGCAAGATAATTTTCTCATTTAATAACTTTACTCAAATACGCAGCAGCTTTCCTGAATTATTTACCTCATTGCCGAGGATAGGTGCTCACTTTTGTCGCTGTTCCTAAAATTCGACCGCATCATTTCGAACCACTCTGTAATATTTTGCCTCCATACAATCATGAAGTGAAGATGCGTTTGCAGTTTGATGTAGCATCAATGGTATTGATTACATTCAAGTTCTCGACAGAGGACATTGTGAAATTTGCATTCTGTTTATGCTGCATCCATATTAGAATAGTCAGTAGAGAACAAAAGAGGTGAAAAGCGGACTAGTAAACATCCTTAAGGATTGATGTGCGTGGCAACTTATGCGCCTGTTTGTTACCAATGACAGGTAATGTAAGAAAATTAAAACTTAATGACAATGATCACGCACAGAGGTTTTTTGTAGCGTGTCAGGTCACACTGTTACAACAAATAATGAATATTTATGTACCTATGTATTCTGTCCTTTAAATATAAAAGTACATTCCTCTCTTTATTGACTAACCTTGAAACGTTCTTGAATTGGTAATAGTCACACGTGGAGAGGTAATGTTCTGTGCTGCATTATACGTATATACTCGAATTTATAGAAATTGGACACCGAACGGCTGTAGCTCAGTTGGTAGAGCGGTGACTATCATCCCTACTGTATTTTTTTTACAGTGTAACATTTTCTTTCTTCTTTATTGAAGCATAGAGAAGTTATTCTGCCATTCTATATCTTCCTTAGTGTAAAAATGACTGTAGTTTGTACTAATCCATCGGAAAGTCTACCACAGCTAAGGAATACATTTTTCATGCTTTGAATTTATTGAGACACGGATTTCTATGCTTTATTCCAGCTAATGTTTTTCGTTCTACTTTGTCGAACGAAACGAGAATCTGATAATGTTCCACTTTACTATTGATCGATTGCTATTTTGTAATGTTGCAAAATTCTAAATCAATAAATCTCGAAAATCAACAAATCAAATAATAATATCAAAGGATGTTTTTGGTTTTATCAATGTTTGATTTCAACAGTTTTTTTTTTAACGCAAATAATATTCGTTTTCCAACGATTTCTTGGTATCAAACATTTTCAATTTTTGACGATTTTTAAGTGTATATGATTTTCGATTTTCAGCGATACTTTGAGACAAACGGTATGCGATTTACAGCGATTTTTTCGGTAAAAGCATATTCGATTTACACAGATTTTTTATATAAGTTATATTTAATATTAGATTTTTGACGACTTTATGATACTGATTATACTAAAGCAACGGTATTTCGATATAAATTTCACGTAATGTTCGATATCTCGATGTATCGTTTATTCTTTTTTCCATAGCAATATTGATCCTCTATATTCAAAGGATGGTTATAATCCCCGGTTGGCCAAAAGGCTAGCACACTCGCTATCTGTGTTCGTGGTACTTTGTTGGTTCATTAAACGGAATGGTTCAGAACTCCGTTGTCTAAAAACTGTAGGTCCCGCCATTAGAAGCTCACTAACTCATTTAGGACGTTAATATCATTTCAACAGAGGAGGACCGTTCTAGGAGAATGAGTGATCTAGAATTTGAACTTGATTCTAGGCTTTGAGGCAACTATGGCTCAGGTCGGTTGGGTGATGATGGGAGAATTGGTGTAATGAAAAAAGTGGGATGAAACGGGAGAAAACCCACGCAAACGGTGTTTGTCCACCACAAAGCCCATATGGCACGAGCAGAAATCGAACCAAGGACCCCAAACATCAGAAGTGAGCGCTCTACCACTGAACCATCGCGGCCCAAAGAGTGATCTAGAGATATTTCCTGTAACTGTTCACATCAGAGTAAAGTGAGATACTCTTAAGACAAGGTACAAATTGAAATCAAACATTGTTGTAGCGTGATCTGAAGGGAAGGAAAGAGATTTTATAGCGTTGTCCTGACAACACAAGAAATATGCACATATTTTTCCCTTCTGATAGAGCCTTTGTTCTTCTTTCTCCTCCGTCTTACATTTATCTTACCCTTCTGCCCTTCATATCGTTCATCGTTTTTCTTCTTTGCTGCTTCTCTTTTAGCCTTCAACACTTTTCCACACAAACCGCTCAATCTTAACAGCCTCTTCCGGAGTGAAAGATTGTGCTTCGAAAGTTTCAAGTTTCCTCCAAGGAAGGGAAGAAGCAAGTCTTTCGTAATCTCTACACGGTAGGTTTTCTATTACGAGTACGGATGCAAGCGATACATAAAATACAACAAAAGCGCTTACAGAAAATGGTTCTATCGAGAGGTTGTTTCTTTCAATATTTCTTCCCCTCTCTTCCAGAGAAATATATTTCAAAACAAGCTTTCTTTTCTCTTCCCTTGTCTTCGCGCGCCTCTTCTCCTCTTGAAATAACAAAGTTTCAGGAAATATAAATAAAGCTATGTACACACATATCCTGGGATAATATATAATATAATCCGAAGATAGAATCCAATGGGCGGCGATGAACTTGCGGGTTCCGTTCATAAAGTTATATAATAACACTAATAATTCACAGCCATATTCAATCCACTACTGGAGGAGGCCTCTCCCTGATGGAGAAGTTGACAGTTGGCCTACTGCTCCCACGCTGACCAGGCGTGTTAGGAAAGGAGAGCCGAAACTCTAATCTGTAATCGCCACTGTCTTTTATTCACAGCAGCTCCCCAATTGCATCACGATGAGTGAGCACCGTTCCAAACCTCCTACTTTGGAAAAAATTCCTTTGCAGAGCCGGGAATTGAACCCGGAACCCACGATCATCAGCCAGCGACGAAAACGACTAGACCAGCGGGGCGGTCCATAGAGTTATTTCAGTACGGATGTTTTTTTGGTTCTTTGTGAACTGAATCAACGTCTGTTACATAGAGGATCACAGTGTGATGTGCAGACTTCTTAATGGAATAATCGACTCTTTTTCTTTTTCGAGGATTAGCGTGGACGTGTGGTCACATCTCAACGGTATGCCGATATGATTAACTCATTTCTCGCACCTGACCTTGTACACTTCTCTTGAAATAAGACATTTTGGTTCCAGCAGAATGGTGCTCCTCAGTGTAGCTATTTCGGTCTCACTGTGCGCGAATCTCAATGGGAGTCCTACGCCGTCTTTTCGGTCACTTCAGGGAACGGTGACATTTCTTGCCATGCAAAGTTACTAGATTTAACAGTTCTTCCTTACTTCTTGATGGGGTTCCCTAAACGGAAGGTGTATAGCGTCCACACATCATTGCGGAGCTGAAAAATTGCATTCGTATTCAGATGTTGGAACATGCCATGAACGATTTCCAACACAGTTTGTCCGAGTGTCAACATTAAAATGGTGGTCACCTGCAGGGTGTATTTTCCAAAACATGAACGTAACTGTGCATATTTTATAAATGGCAATGTCTAAGCATGCAGTGGATGTGTTTTGTAAAACGAAATATCAGTTTCTTTACATTCAAAAAAAGACTGGAATAGGGAAGGGGAAAGATGGTCAGGGCCTAGTTTCAATCTACTATCCCGGCATTAAGCTGGTTTGACTGAGAAAAAACATTGCAAACCTTTCAGTCAGGATAGGCAGCCGCTATGATCGTTCCCAAGAGTTTTCGTTTGTTAAAGCAACATTCTACCAGCTAAGCTAGGGTCGCACTGTACTTCGAAATACCAATTTTTGAAAAAAATATTTTAATAAATATATTTGAAAATATTGCTACATGAGCACTTTATTTAGCTAGAGAAAGTTAACACTCCTGCTTCAATCCTATGAAAATTACATACGAGTTAAAAATAAGACAAATTCCCTGAGATATAGACCACTGCTATAGTCATGAATATTGCCGTTAGAATATTTGTTTACCGTATTTTTAAAACTGTATGCATTTTTTCTACCGAGCGGCCGTAGGTCAATAAAGCCTTACCTACTCATTCGAGAGATATTGGGCTTGATACTAACCCCCAGGAAAATGACTTAGTACCCTCAACTTAGGCCCTTGGCACCTCCTTTTCTCTATTCTATTGTGGCCTGAGCCACAGCTACTTAAAGGCTATAAACAAGTTCAATGAAAATTCATTTCTTTTTGTAACTAAAATTTGTGTTTCTATTCCGTTTCGTTTTTGCTACGAGGGCCTGCCCTGAGTGTTTATTATAAACTTATTTCTGCTAGCTTCTAACTTGCATTGGTCGTATTGATCCAAAAGTTTCAACTTTTTTAACACTCCATATATATACACTCCCTAATACTCATGTGCGTGTCATATGTAAATATATATGCAAATTCCATTTTACGAATATGTTTGTGGTAAAAGTTCAATGACGCAGTCAATATGAGAATATTAATTGCTAGCGCTAATATGCACTCCATCAGATTTAAGAGAACCAGTTGGACCATATTGCAATCAACGAATGAGTCAATATTTAAGCAGTGTTAATTTTTTCAGTACTCTTAACATTGATAATATATTTAAGAGAAAAATAATATAAACAGGAAAAAAAATCATGCGTAGGTCTCCCTTGGTAACCACACACGTACATTCCTCTAAACCATACACACACATGTGTGTGTGTGTGTGGTGTTATTGAAGGGGGGGGAAAGGTACACAAAATATTGTTGATATTCAGTGGTATTTGGAACGTAATTCGAAAAAGGGATAGTCACTCACATGGAATGAATTAAAGTGCTCACTTTGTATACGTTAAAATATTTTTATTTTATACATGTTTGTGTATATATATATATATATATAGACGGGGACATGGTGTATTACGTTCCATTAACAATTTTACGTTTAACTGAACACATTTTTGGAGAGTATATTTATTTAATCCAGCCCTGTAGCTTATTTTAGTGATGAAGTTCGCAAATCTTGGGGATATGCCGCAAGGTTTATTCCCTGTTCACTTCGTACGTGTAGACTCAGACATTCATTAATACACCCCAGTCCCACAGTCACAAGGATTTTGGAATGTAAATTTTATTTGTGACCTTTAGACATCTCAGACTCATCCCAAGACTGGGGGAAGGAGCTAGAAGTTCGCATTCTCCCACATTCAAAGTATGAGAAAGAATCTATATAGAATATACAGAGAAATGGCCGTGCCGTGGTGGTGTAAAAGATAGCATACACGATCAGAAATGAGGGATCTCGGTTCGAGTCATGTTCACGGCATCTGTCAATTTTTCTGTGTTAATTTCTGTAGTTGATAGTTTTATTAACTGTCTGTGAATAAAGTGATGTCCATCTCAATAAATGAAAAATATTTTGGACCAAAATTTGATTTAAGAGAATTGAAGACACTTAATTTTTTAAACAGAAAACTGTTATGTAAATAACAATCGAACGTATTGTTAAACTTACAGATTACTTTCCTGTAGAAATATTCATTTGTCCTGTTGAAGGTACAAGTTGTGCTGTAAATACAACAGAACAATTGTAAGGACCTGTATCTTCAACAAAACGTCCGATTCTTGTCAATAGTTCTTTCAGTGAAAACAATTAAAACATTCTAGTGACATTATTTCGTACTAATTGTTTGCTAATTTTCGCCTGTTCTTTTCTTTCATTCGCCGTTAAAAGCAAATGGATACCGTAAGTATAGTAAAAGTTTTTATCTTCCGTGGCATCTACATTAAAAAGAAAACGTAGATTAATATTAGAAAGCTTGTGAATGTATGTAATAAATATAAATTAGTGGTCTTGATGCATGATGCTCGTGCTAGTTTAAAATTTTTCATCAAAAATCTTTATTTGTGTGCATTTTGTAAAAGGTTACATCGCCGTATCAACTGCCCAAGTCACCGTATCCAATCACAAAGAAGCAACTTGAAAAGCAGACGACAGTCATTGCTCGCTGGTGCCCGAAGACAATAGAAAATAACTTCGATGCTGCCAGATGTAGTAAATGAAGGAGCATGCAATTGTATTAGTTTATCAGCTGTTTAATGCATGACGTAACAGAATATTTTTTTCTTAAGTAGAAATATTATTATGCATTTTTGAAAAGAAGAAAACTGCACAAGCAATGACTAAGGACATGTTGGGCGACCAATTTGGCAACATTGCGACTACATATAGCTTTCAATACCAAGTGACAAATGAGTGGACTGAGATCGGCTGATAAAACGATCCGATAATAATTTCCTTCGCTTTGTGTATAGACGGAACGTCATTCACTTGGCAAGATTTTTTTTAACGTAAGTAAACCTCACGCAGGAACACAGAACGCTTTTTGCTGACGTGAGATGTACGGTTCACAGTTTCGAACTTGAGACAACTTGAAACTGATGCGAATAGGAAATAATTAATATATTATCTTTCCATGACCTTGAACGTAGAAACAGCTATATGAAACATAATTGTGAAATTCAAAGAAGTCATAAACACCACTTGTTATGAGGGAAACAGAGAATTTGAATTTTATTTAACACCTTTTTGGGTAAGTGGAGGATCGGGAACGTATCGGCCAATGCCTTTTTAATCCCAGCATTCACCTGGTGAAAGTGAGGTAAACCCTGGAAAACCTCAGTCAGGACGGTAGACCGTGAGTTTTGAAGTCCGCAACGTTATCGTCTGGACCACGAGGGCTGGTTGAGGAAAACATACGAACAAGTCCACAAATTATATTCTTTGAACACTAAGAAAGTTTCACAGTTTGATTTATTGCAGTTAGTGCTTTTCAACGTTACCCCACAAGACATAGTTTTGAATTTCCACCCCCACCCTCACTCGTACCCCATCAACCCCTGAATCGTTGGTGTCACCGGAAACTTCTTAGGGAGTACTATAATTTATGCAGACAAAGTTTCCCTATAAACTTCATAGGGGCATATATAATTTTTTCAAAACTTCAACCCCCTCCCCCTTGAGCCGATTTTGCTCATTAACGAGCTTAGCTGAACTATTTAGCCTAGAAATAACATAATAAAATTTGGTTCAAATATCTTCAAAATAATGTCCACTAGCGTGTTAATATATAAATTACCGATCTCAATAGGTAGATTTTTCTTCGAAATCTACCCAAAAATACAAGTTTAAAATAAGTTTTCCCCGGTATTCACTTGACGGCTCGGAAGAACACAACAAAAAAATTAAAAAAAAAAATCTTGCTTCGTTCTGGCTGGTAGAATATTACAGTTATATTTTATCCAACTCCTGTGGTTGACTTTGGCTACGCATTGGTGGTTAGACTCTTACTTATGACCGCTACCCTGGTTCCACGTCAGTTTTCCTAAGTGCTTTTAATATCAGCTCTGGCCGCCACCTTTGCCATTTCTTCTCTCAACGACAAAAGTTTAAAGCGGAACGACTTGTAGATTTAAGACACTGATAAAGACCGAAATGTATAGTTTGAAATTAGATATGGATTCTCGATATTCTCGATACCTAGGTTTTTGTAAAGTATCGACATGGGTCGATACTTCAAATAAAGAACTCGATACTCTTTCAATACTTTTATTTGACACTGGCATCTTTCTCTCAGTATAATTCTGCGACGGAAAGCTTTTTGAGTTTTCAAAAAAAAATGAAGCAGGTTTCTTGGTTTGATATTTTGACGAGCATATCGCGGCTGAACATAAAAGATCAATTGGTGAGAAATTTTATTATGCATTCCTGTTCCTCGGCGCCTGGCTTTCTGAAGCTAAAAGAAGATCCTTGTTTTACTCAAGGACAGCGGTTGATTGTTTATTTCTTCATTGTCAATCTACCTGTCTCTTGGGTTACAGATCCTGCGAAAAGAGGCGTTCACCTCATTTGGAAGCAATGAATGGAAAGCATTCCCTACATGTGGCTACTTTTAGTAATTCAGTGCCATTTATAACCACACACACACATACTATCTTCAAACAGAAGGATGTTCAATTTTGTACTACCTGTCAAATGTGCGTGAGAAAAAGAAAAAGAAACAACCCATGCAGTCACAGTCCAGGTACTGCCAAGTTTAAAATACAACATCCCCCAGCCCATCAGTGACACTTGGAGACGAGACGTTCCACCATTATTTCTTGAAGTGGCAGGGTGAACACAATGCCTACTCGTCTGTGAAAGAAAGTAAAGAACATTGAATATTAAAGATTAAATTATTGTAAATATTTAAGCTAGAATATGACAATACAGTAGAAGGGTTAAACTACGGAAAAACCGTATGTTTTAATATTACTTTTAATTACACGTATATAAAACATTGTTGAAGAAAGTATGGAATATCGAAAATCGAGTATCGAAGGTCAGAAATAAGTATTGGTATCGAGTATCGAAAAATTCAATTATTGACTCATCTCTATTTGAAATAGTTCCCTTATATAATTTGGATTCAATACAATATAACTGAGCCACTTATCTCACTCATCCTTCTTGTTTTTACTTACAAATTATGTGGTTATAGAAAATCTGTCCAAGAATACAACCGAGATGATTAAATTTCCCTGGCTACAGTTAGCCTCTAAATAAACAGTAACAATGCATACAAAGTGCATGATATTTACTAATTCACATTACTCAGACAACAGTGAACACTTTTTGAATTCCGGTTATGACATAAGTTGTCGGAGTTTGCGGGAAATTTATTAATCCAAAGATCAATGTATAACTAAGCGAGCCCCTGACAGGGAAATATGAGTAACAATAGCGCTCCTAGTGTCAGGATAACGCAACACCAAACAAAATCGATATTCAGTACTTCGCGTTGCATGACAGGTTTTGTTCTAACTTATAAGTCGAATCAATAAGCATTTTTAAATTTCCCGGTTATATAATAGACAAATCTCAAATGTTACCATATATCATGGCCTAGTGAAGTCTATGCTAATACCCCTGTCGCGAGTGACTATGATAGCATGACTTACCTTGATTGGCTGTTGTTGTCGATTTCCAATGCTAGAATATAGACAGATTTCTCTAAACGGATACTCTTTGCTTAACGACAGTATCTGCCAGTTGCGTCATACACCATTCAGCCAATGAGGAGGGAATGCTTTAACTGATATTTACATACCTTGCACATTACTAATTGCCAATATCCACTTTACTTTAAGTAATTCTTTGTTCGTCTTGGAAATATTTACCGTATCAGATGTCACTATTTTTTTATAAATTCCAGTACAATATTTCGTCTCAGAAAATTAAAATTTCCTATTACTGAATGTGTATAACCAATGCGGAAATATGTTTTCGAATATTTATCAAGGGACGAAAATATAGGCTTAAACAACTTTTCTTATTGGAGTCATACTCTTCAATATTAAAATTAAATCTATTAAATAAGAACCAAAACTTCACGGTCCGATGTGTGTATATTATTTAACTCGCGTATTAAATACTCATATTAAACGCACAACACAGCGTTTCGACTATGCCTGTAGCCAGTATCAAGTGCAATGTTAACAGAATCATTTTCTTGATTGTTCTTTAAATATTTGAATTCCTATTGTTGCCAAACCATATTTATTTATTTATTGAGAACGTTATTTTTCCTCTTTTTTCTTTATTTCTATACATATTTATGACATTTTTTTTCATTCTTATTTTTTAAACTTCCACAAAACTATAAATTTCACAGCACAAAAACCTTTTAAGGTTTTAAAAATATTTTTTTCTACGACTCAAAAATAGTATTTAAATGATGAAACAAAAACAATAAATATTAAAGCGCTTTCGAAACCTTTCAATTACAAAATTATAATTAAAATATTAACAAGTTTTCAAGTAAATTCGTTACCATAGAGATCCGTTTCAAAGTTCTGTATCCAGGTGGGTTGTTGCTATACGTTTGTTACTCGGGATATGCTACTGCGCGAAATGCATTGAGTCATTGTTTCCAACTATCTCTCTATAGCAGAAAGTAAATAAATAAAGAATAAGTCGACGAATTATTGAAAGTATGAAAGAAGATGAAGTAAAATGAAAGAAGGAGAAAATGAAATTGAAGGAAGAAGGAAAAAAGAAAAGAAGATTGAATGAACGAATAGTAACAAGGATAGGAAGAAATAATGACTGAATGAATGATTGGATAAATTAGAGAAAGAATAAATAATGAAATTAAAAGGGATGAAGTTAGAAATAAATTTAGGAAAGTAATAAGGGATAAAAGAAAAATGAAAGAATTGAAAAATAAAATTTAAAGAAAGTAGAAAAAAGAAAGGAAGGGAGAGATATTTAATGAATGAAAAGTAAGAACGAAAGGAAGAATGAATGATTAATTAAATGGAACAAAGAATAAAATAATAAAAGTATATACAGCAAATACAGAAACAATGCTATATTTTAGTATAAGAAGAAAGAAAGAATGGATGAAATAAAGAATAATAAATAAATTGAACGAAGAAATGAAAGAAATTAAGAATGAAGAAAGAAAATGAATGAAATAAAGAACACGTGAACGAAAAGGGAATGATACTAAAGACGAAATAATGTAAGATTAAATAAATCCACGAAAAAAAAACAAAGAAGAGCAAAATGAAAGAAGGCAGAGAGAGAGAGAAGGATTTAAGAAAGATTACATAACTTTAAGAAAAAAAAAACACTTAAGAGCCATTTCCTTTCTCTTTTGAACGTTCTTAAGGGCGAACACGTTCTAAACGCCTTTTTAACGGGTTATGGCGAATATGTTTTCCTTCCTTCCTTTCGGAATAACAATTTATCTTAGCTACGACTTTTTTAAGTTTCTTTTGTCGAACTGTCAGCCGCTACTATTCAGTCTTAAATCTTTTTTAAGTGCAGCTGTTCTTACAGGCTTCTAGACCGTTGAACTTCTCTTTTTTTTTCCACTCCTAACTCTTTCGTGGGAACACGATTATCATTATACACACTTCTTTTAATTCTATATTCTCTGCCGTTCGCGATAATATTTTCTCCGCTTTAAAAAAACACACCTTTAATGTTCATTTTAAATTGGAATTTTGTTCAGTTCGTTTATTTTTAACCTTTTTTTTTTTATTCTGTATTTTTATGTTTCTAGCTTAATTTCCTCGTCACGTTTAGCAACAGTAAATTTTCCTAGCACACAATATATCCTTGTTTAATTTCTATTGAAAGGACTAACGTCATCTATTTATAACTTCATGAGAGAGCTATTTATTGTGATTTATGATTGAACTATGAACGAATAGAATATTGCACATTTAACTGAACAATTAAGTTTATATTATACAGGGTAATAGATTAATGAGTGTAGAAAAATTAAGGGTAAATTTTTGACACCCCCCCCCCCCAAAAAAAAAAAAAACTTTCAAGAAATTTCGAAACATACACAATTTCGGAGATACAGACACTCAAATTTATGACGTCATCATTAAAAATGACGTCATATTTTGATAAGTGAGGTGTATGCGCGAACAAACGTCTATGTTAAATTTTTGCGTGTATTGAGGAAAACGGCAAGGAAGTTGAATCTTGTACGCAGAGCGGATTGGCGCTGTATGATGTAACATAGAGTGTTTGTTCCACAGTTCTCGTAATGTGTTTCCCTCCTGTAATTTCTGAATACCGAGGCCATTAGTTGCAATATGCTCAAACCAAGTGTTAATACATAACAAGGACACGTCAGAGATCTTTGTTTCGTAAATAGCTCCTTACACAAAAAATGTCACATACACGTTTGTTCGCCCATAAGTTTCAAGTATTGGTGTAAATGGAGTCGGCCTAGTAAATTACACTCGAAGCATTACCCAATATATATATATTTAAGTTATGCCTATGATTGGCGAAAGCAACTAGGAGGAAATTTCTATGCTTGCCCTATTAAATCTTTGAGACCGAAATTATTGAGTTGCATAACCTGTCTATGCGCCATTCCCTCAATCAGAAACATTGCTTAAAATATATATATATCGGGTACTACTTCGATTGTGATGTTCTAAGGTGATACCGCTTACGTCATTAGGCGAGATATGACGTCATTTGTGACGATGCCATAGTAACTTCGAAACTACCCATGTTTCGATTTTCTTTCAAAGGAACTTTTTTTACTTGTTTTTGGTATCAGGAATTCACTCTCAAATATTTTTGGTATAGTAACGCCAAAATATCCCAAATTCATGTGAAAATTACTCAGAATTAATAGGAAAAGTTTGAACTTTCATCAACATCATTGTTTTTCGAATTCTGAATTCTCACACGCTGTAGAGTAGCTTTTTGGTTTTGTAGTTACTTGCCTTAGCTAAAGCTTTGCCTGGTTTTCTACAGTCACAGAGACGAATGTTGGGATAGTACATTCAAGTAAGGCCGGAACCACATATATCTGCATTTCTCTTCAGAAGAATAGAGTAAATTGTGACTTGTGGACCTCGTGGTGACCGAGAGGGTAGCGTGCTAACTTTCTGTGCCAATGGTTACTGGTTCAAATCCCCCAGGTTCATTAAACGGAGTGGTTCGAAACCCATTTTGTTTAAAACCTGTAGAGAACACCTAGGTTGTGTTCTTAGAAGCTCGAAAAAAAACAGTCAATTGTTTGCAAAAGAAGGTTATATTTCAGTTAAGTTTCGACATTAGGTCACTGACGGTTACCTTTTCAGTCATGCCAAACAAAAGGCTGGGATGGTACCCTAAACTAATGTCAGATTCACTGCGTGACCAATTCATTTACACACGCATAATTCAGAGTAAAGAACCAAAGCAAACTGTACAGGCTGTCTTAGGCCATTGATAATAAATATCATTCGGCAAAACCTCGAACGAAAAGTAACATATAAACAAAGTTTACGGTAAACGAGATAAGAAAAAACTTAACTTACCTTTACAAACCAAACAACAAGCTATGACGTAACCATGTGACATGCCTGATAGATGATATTCCTTGGCAAGTACTATTTCGGGGGCAAAGAAGAGGATGACAGCGACCCTCGAACCTGCGTGCCTGTTTGAAGTCGGGTACCGTAACCACACAACCACGGGTGCAGAGTATAATATGCTGTTGTTAATTATTATAAAATATCTGATTCAGTATTATAATATCATCATCAAAATAGCAACAGAGATTCTATGCTTCAGATTAATATGTGATCCTGAAGAGAAAAAGAATGGGTCCGTTAAACCATTATAACCATCGACAAATGAGTTTACGGTAATAATATAAGGAACGAAAGTGGGTGATTGATTAACGGTGGAGACTTGGATACATTGTGACCAACTTTATAGGTCCTAAAGGGAAGAGATTAAGTATTTTTACCATCTAAATCACCCACCCACTCTGTAGCATTCCTGGTCATCTTATGAGCGACAGAGGAATCTTTCTGGCCTCGATTTATCACCCTATCATTACTCTACAGTCAAACGCCACTTGTCCATAAAATTTTCTCACTTAGCCTTCTTTTCTGAACCTTATAGTTGAAGGTTGATTCTTTTATCAAGCAATAACTACGCACACATACAAATAAGTGTAGATAAAATGTTAAAAGTGTAACGATCCTTACTTGCAGAAAAAATTGGCACAAACATTGTTCGACACAAATTCAAAAATACTGTAGGTTTCTCCGTCCCCAATCACTCCAATTGTCAGTGTTGCCATCCAGCTTTCAAAAATATCCTTCATGAATCACAAGGTGTAGACACATGGTGAGGTGTCGTTGAAACGGTCTTTGATAGAATAGTTCAGAGCCACCGAAACAATCTTGAGCAGTTACCGTAGTTGTCAGTGTTCCTAAAATCTTAAAAAATTCAATATTCAATTGCCTTCCATATTGTTACACGTATCAGCACAAAACTTGGCATAAATATTATTAGATTCATAAGAAATTACTGCGAGTAATCCTCTCTTTAAGCGCTCCAGCTGTTAGTATTGCCAACCTGTTTTATATAAATGAATATTTGTAGTCTGAGAAACTACCAAGGGAACCTTCGCGATTATTAGTAAAATCATAGCGCTAACTTGTTTCGTTTCGAATCACGAGTACTATTACCTCTAGAAAAATTCGTATTGGAGTTTTCTCCTCGCTCACCCTGTATATACGCTATATTCAAAAAGTTTGATGTAAAAAGAAAGAGAAACGTGTTTAACTCTGAGCTTATCATGACATTTTCAGAATCTACTGTATGCAGAAAGAGTTTTATAAATGTTTCGAAAAAAAAAAATTCATAAAACGAAAGATTTAAACCTTCGGAAAGTCAATATGAACTTCAACAATTCTCTTATAAACTGAGATTTTGTTTTTCATCGTAAAACAGAATTTCATAAAAGTTATATATATATATAGTACAAGGAAATGTGAAGTGTGTTGCATAAAATGTAA